>JAAGNO010004147.1:0-34673 GCA_033439905.1 Ceryle rudis | reverse complement strand
GGCGGCCTGTTCCTCCGCCCCCTCCGCCGAGACCACTCCCCGTCAGCTGGCCCCCTTCCCCCCGCCCCCTCCTCCCGTCCCCCTCAACAATGCGCCAAATTACTCGCTTCATTTAGTGCTCATGGCTCAGCGCAGGCAAATAAGAGGAAGGAGTTCGACTTGACCAGATGAGTCTCAGCGAGGGGAGGTGAAAAGACACTGCTGCTTAACTGGGGGGGGGGGGTGTTCAAGCAGAAAAGGGAAAAGATCAATACCGTTGGGGCTTACTCCCACTCTATTAGAAAGAATCATATTTCATATTAACATAGCCAATTTAGAAGGCACATTTACATTCCTAATTTGCATCTTGGCTTTAAAAGCTCATTTGTAATGCATTGTATAATTATTGATGCCTTATATGTGAATATACCACACAGTGACAGGTTGGGAAGTGGAAGAAATGCCGTCTGGTTTCAATAAACAAACTAGTTACAACTTTTAATGAATGTTAGCCAGTAATATTTTTTTTCTCTCCATCTCAGAGACAAAAAAAAAAAAAAGAAGCGGAGCTGGACGAGCTAATTAGAGGTTGTGTATTTCAGTAGCAAGAGTAAATGAGATACGGCACAGCAGTGGAAAATGTACTGTGTAATGCCCCTTTCTCCCTTGTTGTGCATGAGTGGTAGTGGCAGACCGAAGGATGGTTTCATATCTAGAACAGAACAGACTGAGGAAATCCTGTCTGGAAGGCAAGGCACGCTTTGCAAGTGTCGGAAAACATTATCTCTGATATTTCTGATTAAGTTCTCCAGGTTTCCTTGTAAGCTTAAGGTGAGCCAAGAGAAGGAGTGGGCAATAAAAGTAATGACGAGTGAGTCTTAGTGCACACTTGCTCACTTATCTCTCAGTATGTTTTGTTGGTTTTTTTTTTTTTGGTTGAAGTAGGCTGAAATTATCACTAGCATGGGATAAAATTATCTCAGTTGGTTTAGGAAAGCAGAGACATCTCCTGAAGTTGAGGATAAAATCACTCATCTAGACTGAGGACTGAGGAGCTGTGCTTGCTGTCTCTGCTAAGGGCAGGGATCAGAGGAAGAGACTGGGTTATTCAAGCTCTTTGAATTTCAAGTGGAAGAGCAAAGTGACAAGACATAGAAACCCTCAAGAGAACCCCTATGTTTTACCTTCTCTTGTGCGAGTCCTGCTTTTTTAGCTCTGGTCTTGGCAACGTAAGTAAATTACCTTGATAAATTTCTTGACTTTCACTGGAATTTTATCCATTTGAGGGTATGCTGAGTGAGCCTTTGCAGGAGGCTTGCCTAGTGACAGTGTTTGAAATGTCCTGGGTCACTCTCCAAGGTTTCTGAATTGGGAATTGGGGACTGAATGATGGTGCTGTACTCCAGCTGAAAACTCAACACCATTTTTTTATGGGTTCTGAATTTTACAAACAGTGACATCTTTTTACTTCTCCCCTTCTTCGATCTGTCAGAGCAAATGCTTTCAGATCTGAGCTGTTTGGGCTTTTTCTCCACCCTTCCTGCAAAGTGTTTTGCTGCTTAGCACAGGATTTCAGTGACAGTTATAGACTAATATATTTTGGATATTGTTATTGTCTGCATACATGGTGCTTGAAGTGTACTTTGTTCATATGACACATAAAAGGTTCAAGTGGTACAGGTGGAAAACTAAAATAAAGGCAGGTAAATAGAAAAATTAGGCAAATAATAAAATATCTTTTTAGAAGCTATGGGAGCAGTAAAAAAAAAATTCTCCTTCTATTCTGCCATTTCAATTCCCAAATCCACTCTCCATTCAAAGCTATTTCTTGTTATTATCAATTCAATTTATCTTTATGCAGCTTAAGAAGACTGCTAGGGGCTGTCAACATATATCTAGTGAATCTTCCTCATACAGCATCAACCAAAAATGTGAGTAGATCAGAAAACCTGTCTCCCTTTTATGAAATATCATGCATTTTAGTCACCCAAGATGAGAAATTGCTCAGACACTCACTGTGGTACAGGGATATTACTTTTATGTTGATAAAGTAAAACACTTCCTAATGTCCTGTATCTCTTTCAGGTGCTAACAGAGAAAGCTGTTGGAAAGGAGTCAGTGCTGGTCACATTCACAGACAACCTTCTGCAGTGAGGACATTATTTTGCTCTGACTCTGTCTGCAACCCCAACTACTTTCCTACTTATTGTAGAGCCTAAGCAAAATTATCCATAGATCCAAATCGTGGTTATCTTCTAACCACTTTCCAAACAAAAATGATGTAGTCCCTCAGCTATATTTCAGAAATATCCTAGAAAGCAAAGGTAGGGGATGGTTCCTTCAGCTTCATAGTGATTACCAGCAGAATACTAGCATGCTGTGCTCCTTTACTTTTGCACTGCTGATATGACTAGCTAAAAGAGGTGTGTGTAGGTAGCTAGACTGTACAACTGAAAACAAATTACATAGAAAAATATTCTGTGAGTGTGACAAAATAGACCCTGAAGGTGGGATTTGGTATAGGCATCAATGTCTTGAGGGTTTTCTAGACTGTCTCTCCTATAAAAGAGAGAAATTGGCTTTTTCAAGTTGCTATTCATCTTATCCTCAAGTAGACACCCAAAATACATCCTATGAATCCTGTCTTAAAAGTATTTATGCCTTTTTCCTTTATAAAGAAAAGACTTTATACAAATATAATTTGTTTAAAACTTGACAATTATCATATATCATATACTTGCCTAATAAAAGATCATGTGTATATTACCTTTAGGGTTTAGGAAATGTCAGGCTGAGGCCAGAAGACACCAGCTCAGTGGTAGCAGCTGGAAATGTTTTCTTGGTTTTGCTTTCTTGGTACACCTCTTTATCTGGGATTAAGTTGAAACCAAAAACAACCCAAGTTTTTTCCAGATGTCTTTGGAATGTTTATCCATGTCACCACTTGAATCAGTGCCATCACTTTCATTTACAATAAATAGGCAAACAGGACACAGAATTGGGAGTGTGACCTTCTTACATGCACTCGAATTCAAATTTTCCCACATAATCCTTTAAATGTAATTAACTTTAAAAAGAATCTAAAGTCACTGGACTCAAAAGTAGACACTGGTTAATGACAGCGATGATGATAGGATCAGGGGTCAAAGCAAATAAAAATTAGAAAATACTTTTCTGTGGAGAATGCATGATGAATGGTTTTATCTTCTGTCACATATTCATTCTACTGCCTCCCAGTAAGTACTGTGTATGTGCATGTGCCTATGTTATAAAGAACAATTAAGAAGTTACTGGAGCTGGTTGAGTAATCCAATGTGAACACTGCATCCATGCAATTTTGTCTCATTTTCTTTTCAGAAGACATCAGCGAAAACAAACTTTTATCAAGTATATTGAGTGTTAAAAGAACAACAAAAAAGTTAATTTCCGATAAGATCACATATACTTAACACAAAGGGTCACTCATGCAATATCCTAAACTTGATAAATGGCTGTCATCCCTGTAGCGCTATGGACTGGATACAGGAATGAAAGATATTTCTTCCTAATTCAGCAACCTCAAATTTAAACGCACAGTTTGCATTCATTACTGAAGTGTCCTCTGTAATTAAAGAAGAGAGATAGACACTCCAGGCAACTTCATCTCTTAGGTTTCTCAGAAGAGGAGAGTTCTCTTCTGGAAATAGTAATCTTTCTGCACTGATGAGATATAGCTTAGGTGAGAAATGTAGACTAGATGTCTAATCTTTAGACGACTGTCTTTCCAGAAGGAAAGATGTCAACGAGGATTCAGGCTTGCCATTAGGTTGTTATTCCATTTACCTACCTGTCAGGCACACACCTGGCCTTTCCCTAGGTAGAAATGTTGACTAGACAGAGAATTTGGACACTTTAGGAAGATAGGTTATGGCTGTAATACCCGCTAGGTCTCACTGCTATCCACCTAAGGGAAAGAAGTTTCACTGCTCTGGGGATGAAAAAAATAATAGTAAAGTTCATATAAACTTGAGACTCACTGCACCTTGGGGTTTGCTGTGCCTTACTAAGAACAAGATTGCAACATACATTGTGCAAAATGCCTTCTCTGTACTAGAGCAATGTGGACATCACAAAACCATTCTGCTATAAACTTTGTGCTACACCAAGAAATACATTCCAGCAGAGTATGTGTATCTATGCCTCCTCTCTATCTAAAAATGCAGGTAGAATTCAATGCATATACATGTATATACAGACACACAAATATCTGTATTATCCACATATACAAATGCAGTTGTTTAGTATCTTTTACAGTTAGAAAAGAACAGGTTTGCCTTCAGGTATTTCAAGTTAATGATATGAAGCACCTCAGCTACAGTATAACTGTTAAGCTGATTTTTGTTTTGCATTTTGATTATAAATTAGAAGAATGGTACATTAACTCTGTTTTGAGGATAAGATTTTAAAAGGCCCTGTTTATTAAGATGCTACCGTGGTGATATTTGCAGCATACATTACATTTATAATTGACTTATTAAAACTTATACACTGCAAATTATAGCGATAACACCCACAGGCTAAAAAATCATCAAAATATATAATGGCAATTTAAGAAGGTTTGTATCCACAAATGGGAATTTTTATCTGGTGTTTCTCTTGTTCTAATGTTTTACTCGCAGCTTTTGCAATATTCAAATATGTAGCTGAAATGCAGTAGAGATACTGGAAGGAAAGCACAACAGAAAGAGACTCAGAACACACTGGCTGGTAACACAAAAAAAAAAAGAGTCAATGTATAGCAACATAAGACAGTATTTCAAGTGGCCTTTACTTCTAACCTAGAGGAAAGGTAGGGCAGTCAACGGGGTCACCATTTACTCTAGGCTCTGGATAATATAGACTAATCTCTCATACCTTGTCTTCATAAAAATGTATCACTATCTCCCTGTGTACATTATTACAACAGCGGAGATTAATGCAATAAAGATTGCAACAAATTCAGTAATAAGGGCCATAAAAATAGCTGACTTCCTAATGAGATCTAATGAGCTCCTTATGACTGCCATCAGATTTTTTTTTTATTCTCTTCACATGTAGGCTTCCATAAAAGAGCAAACAAGGACTGTGGTGATAAAGCCCAGTTTGTCCAAGCTTCAACCTGAATTCCTTTGAACTTATTTAGGGGCAACATAATGACATGGGCTTTTTCAGGCTTGGTGACACTGCACCAAGGTGGTTGGTAGATCAGAGATGGGGCTGAGGAGATGCCAGAGAAACAGGACAAGAGAAAACACAGTGCAAATCTGTGAATGACAGGCTCAACATTGGCTTCCAGTGGCTGTAGGACTTAAGCCATTGTGTCATTCGTGGTTCTGCAATGACTGTCTTCCTCTAGTTTGTCCCCAGGAGATTGTCCACATGAATAAGGAGCTAAAAATTTGTTATCCTGAGTTACTAGCTTTTATCTTCTGTCAATCAAGACAGGAGAATTAAATTTATATCTTGTTTACAGAAATCATTCGTGGAAGCAAAAAAAAAGATACACAAAATAACTAATGTTCATCAAAGTCTTAAATAATTGTAGAAAGAAGATACATTTTCCAAATAATAGGAATTTGATGCCCTAAGACACACAAAACCCCCATGAGGTGTCAGAATAAGACATACAAAATCCCCATGAGGTGTCAGAAACAGTACAGGGATCTAAGCGAGATGCAAATCCTTCTGGAGAGGTAGTCAAAGGTCAGGAAGGACATCTTAACAAACTGTTAAGGCAAATGAATCCTCCCTATTGACTGTGTTGATCTCCATTGGCTATGAAGGGAGATTAAATACCTCATTCAAATATGGACACCTGTATCACTACACTACAGACATTGATATTTAGCTCTCTTGATATGGAGCTGAGTGCCACTTTATCAGGGTAAGCAATAAATGCCTGGTTGGTAAAAAGTGGATGAGTCAGGAATGATTCCCACTCTTGTGATACTGCTACAAACCTGCTCATCTTACTCGTAACAGTTCCAGCACTGAGATTTAAAATACATACTTGTCTTAGACAAGTTACAAATGCATCTGACACAGGTGCATTTAGATTGAGGTTTTCAAAGCCATCTAAGAAATCTTGTCATGAAACTGTGCATTCATGGGTCTCACTTTCCATCTACGTTTTGAAAACTTCTCTTTTTTTCTTCCCCAACTCATAAAATAATCAGAATACTGGAAAAGTTTCAATAAGTTTCTTCCCCTGTAGGATTTTGTGTAAGGTCTATCACAGGAATGTATCGTGCTTTGAAATTTGACAGAGATATAACAAGGCTTAGGTATTCTGGGCCTCTCAGAGCTGAGAACATATCCTGAAATTATGTGACATTCACTTCACTGAGATGTTTACTGAATGTCACTGAATGTGGCAAGTCAAGTAACAAAATGCTGAGATAGATATGGATCAAATACATAAGTAAATGTGTTTTAGTTCTGCTGAATGATGGTTAACATTTCACTCCGCATCTCACTTGTGAATAAAAAGAAAACAGAAAACCAGCAAAACCTTTAACTGTGAGGAAAATCAATAAAGTAAACTGGAATAAACACATCAAATACATACATAGAAAATAAGTTGCTGAGACCAGCTCCAGGGTAAAGCAAAGGACTCTGTTACACAGAAAGAGCAGCTGTCCCTAGTAAGTGACAGATGAAGTCTCGGAGTACCTTTTTCTCACTGATGTCTCACAGAGTAGGAAATGCTGCCCCAGCAGCTGGTCCCTGCCTGCTGCCCTCAGTGAAAGCTGGTGCTGCTGGGGCAGGCACTGCAGGATAAAGGTCTGCAGAGCAGCTTTTTCTGCAGACCACCTCATACAACTCCATCCAGCAGTCACTCTTGTGGTCCTCAGTTACTTTGCATTCAAGAAAACAAAACTCTGGGCTTTGTTGCGGACGGATTATTTTGCATACTTTTTTAGGGCACTAAAATTCAGTTTTCCTAATGTTTGCTGAAAAGGTACAAGATAGAGCACAGGTCTTACAAGGATTGACTGAAGGAACCAGGGTTATTTAGTCTGGAGAAATAGGAGGCTCGGGAGAGACCTCACTCTCTACAGCCACCTGAAAGGAGCTTGGAGCAAGGTGGGGGTTGGTCTCTTCTCCCAGGTAACAAGCAATTAGACAAGAGGAAATGGCCTCAGGTTACTCCAAGGAAGGTTTAGGTTGGACATTAGGAAAAATTTCTTCACTGAAAGGGTTGTTAAAACAGTGGAAGAAGCTGCCCAGGGGGATGGTGGAGTCACCCTTGGAGGTATTTAAAAGACATGTAGATGAGGTGCTTAGGGACATGGTTTAGTGATGGGATTGGCAGTGTTAGGTTAATGTTGGACTCAGTAATCTTAAAGGTCTTTTCCAAGTGAAATGGTTCTATCATTCCATGATAATTATGACGTCTATCCTCTTGTTAGCACTGCAAGACATGCCTGTTTGCTCTCTAGGGCAGTATATGTGTCTACCTAGTTCACTGCAACACTGCATTGCATCAAGAAAACATGTTCAAGCAGGCACATCCTGCAGATGATCATGTGTAGACAACCATTCCAAAAGCAGATGAAGCTAAGAAGCCTATGTAAAATCCTGGCTACAAGATGCCTACACCTAGATGATTTCACCTGCATCAGAGTTACAAAGTGTGTAGTCAATGCCATTAGATCAGGGACAAGAGACCAGTGTGGATCAGGTTCTGTGTTACAGAAATGAGGCCACTAATGACTTCCTGGTCAGGGTACCACGCTCTGTTCATTAGCTCAGTGCTCATTCCAAATAGTTTGCAAACTTCTGTTTCCTGTGGGAAGAAACCTGGATCAGCTCTATAGCAGCAATGCTGGCACCTCTCAGTTTAGGACCCAGAAATTTTCAGTGCTGAGTTATATGAAAATCCCATGTAGACCTTATTTAGTTGTATAATAAAGCTAATTGACAGCTGTGGCATGATTAACTATACAGCCTTAACATGTAATTCTCCACTAAAATTTTACTGCATAATATGGCTTCACAGATGTTGTTTCTCAGCACAAGATTCATCTTTTTAAACATGTGTGTATACAATACAAATGTCTCTGCCTGAGCTATTCAAGCAGTCTCAGAACCAGCTTAGAGAAACTTTCACTTCTTAACCGTGATTCATTGCTCCCTAAAACAGTGCCTGCACCACAAGAAATCACAACCTAAAAGTTCCTTTTCCCTTCCATTACAAAGAAGTTGCAACACGTGTAGGGTACTGAAGAGTTCTAATAACAAAGACCACCTCTTCCATGTTGCTCACATTAAATTCATTGCTAGTGTACTTGCCATAATTGAGTTTGGAACCAATTAACACTTTAATGACCTACCGACAAATGTCTGCATTTTTTTTTTTTTTTATTTATAAATATGTATATGTCATCATCACAGTCTCTGAGGTTCTGTCAAGAATGAGGAGCTGTGGAGTCACAGTTCTTCTTGAACTAATTTCTTTAAAAGGGGAATCAATTACTCTGTGGAGTCATTTGTGTGGATATATTTGGTCTGTCTGAGGTGTTCACTGGTCTGTGTTTATACAGAAGGACTTTAAGGAATATGTGTGCATACATCTCATCAAGGGAGTGGGTTAGGAGTCTCAGTTTGTCCAATGTAGAAACATACTTTTCCTGCACAAATATGCATTATCTCCACAGTAAATTCTCTCCTTTCAGAGACTCAGCGTCCACTGTCCTAACTTCCAAAGTTTCTATGGTCTTTGAGACATGCTGAAACACCCAGTGCATGGAAGTGAGGGCTGAGACCTTCACTGTTTTATGGACAACAGCAGAGGACAGTTGTGGGTGATCACAGGAGTGGTCTGAAGAATAAGAATCATCCTGCATAAGATTCATGTCTTCCAAAATAAATTTTATAGTTCAAGGAAGAAGTGTTAAATTTGTGTAAAGGAGAAATCCAGACCATCTCATCAGGAGTGCATGTGGAAGCAACAGTAAACATTACTGGGAATCATCATATAGGAAGGTTCAATACCAGTCTCTTGGCACAATCCTGCTCTGCAGACTGTGGCTGTATTTTTCCTCTGCGGGAGACTTCATGGTTCTCAGTTCATTAAATTATTTATATCAGGGTAATGAACACCATGGGCTTTGCTCTACTCTGACATTTGTTTAAAAAAAAAAAAAAGTTTATTCTGTTGTAAATTTGACTAACCACAGTAGCAAAACTCTACTACTGTTTATAAATGTGGTTGCATGCAAAATTGATTACATTTGTGAATCTTCCACTGGCACTTCTATTTATTGCCTAACAAAACTTCTGTGTGTACCATGGTTTATTTAAATTTAAATGGCAGCTCTTTTGCTAATGAATTTGTATCAGACCACATGAATGCAGCAGAGTTTTTCATAAGTAATTTGTTTATCATAATCTTGGAGAGATGAGGGAGGAAAAGCATCAAATCTTGCATTGAATAACTGCCATGATTTTGAATACTGCTTGATTTCTATCTTCTCCGTTGCCATTTATAACTATTCAAGTAACATGGAATGTTTATCTTGACTAATTTCAGTGGTTGGCTGTGGCTGATTTTTTCTTCAAATCTAATTATTTAAAAAAAATAATAATCACAGAGAAAAAAAAAAACCAAAACCCACACTGAAAAAAAGACCCACAAATAAAGGAAACATGAAGACCTGGAGAACTACAGGCCAGTCAGTCTCACCTCTGTTCCTGACAAGATCATGGAACAGGTCCATCTGAAAACTGTGCCAGGGCACATGGAAAATGAGGAGGTGATTGGTGATAGCCAACATGGCTGTCATAGTGAGGCAAATGGTATCTGACAAATTTGGTGGCCGCCTATAGTGGGGTTACAAGGTAGTTGGATAAGGGAAGAGCAACTGACATCATCTACCTGCAGTTGTGCAAAGCATTTGACACAATCTCACATGACATCTTTGCCTCTAAATTGGAGAGACATGGATTTGATGGATGGACCACTCAGTGGATAAGGAATTGGCTGGCTGATTGCACTCAAAGAGTTGTGGTCAATGGCTCTATGTCTGAGTAGAGACCAGTGATGAGTGGTGTTACACATGTGTCAAGGCAATCCCAAGCAAAAATATAGGTTATGCATTGAGTGGGTTGAGAGCAGCCCTTCAGACTTGGGGGTGTTAGTGAATGAAAAACTGAATATGATCCAGCAACATGCCTTTGCATCCCAGAAAACCAACTATATCCTGGGTTGCATCAAGAGAAGTGTGGCTAGAAGGATAAGGGATGTGAGTGTTACACTCCTGTCTTGTGAGAACCTATCTGGAGTACTGTGTTCAACTCTGTGTTGTTCTTACACTCTCAGTGTAAGAAAGACATGGATCTGCTCAAGTGTGTCCACAGGAGGGCTACAAAGATGATCAGGGGGCTGGAGCACCTCTCCTATGAAGTCAGGCTGAGACAGTTGGGGTTGTTCAGCCAGCAGAAGAGAAGGCTCTTATAGCAGCCTTCCAGTACTTAAATGGTATCCTTCAGGAAAGATGGGGAGGGACGTTTTATCAGGGAATGTAGTGATGGATGAGGTATAATGGTTTCCAACTGAAAGAAGGTAGATTTACATTAGATATGAAGAAGAAATTTTTCACTGTGAGGGTAGTGAGACACTGGCACAGGTTGCCCAACTAGGTGGTGGATACCCCATCCCTGGAAGTGTTCAAGGCCAGATTGGGTTTTGTTTTGAGCAACTTGGTCTAGTGGGCAGTGTCCCTGCCCGTGACAGGGGGTTTGGAACTAGATGGTCTTTAAGGTCCCTTTGGATCCAAACAGTTCTATTATTTGCCATTTCATTAGTTAACGTTGGGATCTTTGTTTTGGACAGGTCTGGGCAGGGTAAGTGAGAAGAAAAAAAAAAAAAAGTAGGAGTCCAAAAGACATCAAATGTTTTTTAATTGAGATTGGAAGCATTCCAAGTTTGACTTTCAAAAAAGGCTTTGATTTACAGTAGTTCATGTTGGGCTCATGTTGTGACTGCCAAAAATCCAAAGTAGATCAGAGCTTTTTTTGAAATAAACACAAGCCTAATCTGATGTAGGTATTTCAAAACTCCCACTGCTTTAGTTGTAACATCATCTGTTACTGAAAGATTTATAAATCATCCTTCTACAGACAAATTTCTATGAGGCTACGGGTGATAAATTTTCACTTTGGGACACAAATTAAATTTAAATTCCATATTGCAATTGATAGAGACCCTCCACTGTTTTTAAAAGTATTTGTAAAATGGATTATCCTTGTATTCCAAAAAAGACAAATGGGTGGAACTGTTGATAAACATTTTATTTTGCTTCGTTTTCATCTCTACAGAAATCCAGTTACTTTCTAAAAGAAGAAAAACTCCACCTACTTTTACTTTTTTTTTAGAAAAGAAAAAGTATTCACAAACAGGACTTGCTTATAACAAAGTAGTTTATTATATGGGATCATTTCATGTTGGTGGAATAGGATTTGTCTCAGCTCAGTTTAGGTATCTAAAACCAACACATGTTGTTTCATATTCTTTTGGGTAGATTGCCTCTGGAGTTGATCCTATGCCAGTGTCTATCTTTCAAAGGGCAATTTAGCCCATCCTGACACTGGTGAGAGTATTTATCCTCAAGAAATACCTGTCTCTGTGCATTGATTAAACCTCAGATGACTACAAACAGTGGTCTTTCTGAGGCAATTTATTTAAGTAGAAAGCCAAATGGTATTAGTTGCATGTGGGGCAACTTTTGCCACCCCAATGGGATGCTCACATTTTAATTTGCAAGTCTAATCCAGAGGACAGAACGGGGAAGAACCTGAAATAGTGATGAATCTGGTGAATGATGCCCATCTAGCACTTCATCAGTCCTAGAAGCTACAGACATGGTCTGGGACTGAGGGCATCAATCAAAACTGGTCTGAGTTCCACAACAGCTGGTCTGAACAAAATGTCACAAAGACAGAATTGATGTATAGCAGTCATTCACGTGTGCAACAGTTTTTGATGAAGAGCTTTCTCTTACACTAAAAAAATCCCCAAAACTGGTGTTTTGTTGTGGCCATCCTGAATGATGACCTAATCAGACTCTATGAAGTGATGCCATTGTAGATTGGTAATTAAAGAGTGGAAGAGTGTTTTGCTTCTAAAACCTCTAAGTAACATGTTAAAATAAGAACCTCACTTCACACTTTGCATTGCAATGCTTTGCCTGTTTATTTTCTTTGTCTCTAATTTCAGTAAAATAATATTTCTTTTAGCAAGCATTTGACAAACAGTTAAGAAACTGGTGCCTTCTTACTGGAAAGAGTAATCATTCATCCCCAAACAGCAAGATTAATCCAATAATAAAATATTAAGTTGCTTGGCATTAGTTCGGGTGAAGTAGCAGGGATGTTAGGTTTTATTTTAATATGTTAATCTAATAAAATGATGTAGTTTATTTTATATCTTAAGGGAGAGGTACTGATATTATCTCAACTTTAGATGCATCCTCACTTGCCTGTACAGATCAGCCTTCCACTTTATCAGGATGATGTTACTGGATGTGGCAATTTATAATTGGAAATGGCAGCTTGGAGATTTTCTAAAAGCTTTGGCTTTTTTCTGAATACTGTAGAATTTCATTAATTATTATTATTTTGACTATGAAAAGAGGATTTGCCCAAGGGCAGTTTTGAGTCTCCTTAAAGATTATTTTCCTCCACGGAAGGTTGCCAAGATTTCAAATTTCTTCTGTCATGAGACCTGGTTTGTTTGGTGGGAGGTGGCTGGAGTGAGTGCAAACGTTTACAGCTTTGGGAAGAATATCTCAAACATTGCTCATTCTCTTTGAGGCTGTTTTACGTCCCTGGAGTGGGGGCAGCTGTCACAAATTGTAGCCCACCAGACATTCCTCACTGAGGCTGATGCTGCCTTTGCCTTTGTACAGCACAGGGAAGGAGATGGCAGCACAGTTCCCTGAGCAAGGTATATTCATCTCCCAGCAGGGTGAATCTCAGCAAGGTGGGATCATTTATGACCTGTCATACACCAGAGCATATCTTTCTTTCTCCAAAGAAAGTCCTTTGCACAAAGTCCTTTCTGCAACACATCCCAAGAAATAAGTGGAAAAGGGAAGATTTCATATGAATAATGCACTATGAAGCTGGGAATCCCAGAGTTCCAGAAGCAGAGAGTAGTTGAGTTTGGAAGGGACCTCTGGAGATCAACTTGTCCAACCCTCCATCTCAAGCAGGGCCACCTAGAAGCCAGTATCATGGGACCACATCCAGTCAGCTTTTAAATACCTTCAAGGATGGAGACTCCACAGTGCATACCACCTTATAAAAATGGACATTATAACCAAGGAAGAACCTGGAAAATAGATCTATTTTGCGTAGGCTGTGGAAGAAAAGGGGTGAAGGGAGAGCAGGCATAATCTTCTGCAAAGAGGAGAAACAGACTGAGAAAATGCATTGCAATGTTCTAACAAAACCCGAAAATTATCATAAACTTTTAAAAATATAGATAGAATTCTCCTTTCCTCTAGATTTTTTTTCCCCAGCAAAGAGATCCTTATGGAACGACTCTTTTCTTTCATCGTCTTCCCACTGCACATATGCAGAGCAAATAGGGCCATGACTCTTTTATACTGTGAGACCTTCAAAGAATTCCCAATCGATGAGCAAAACAGAAAGAAGTTTGGATCCATCCCAGGGCTGTGAATGACTCATCTGTCTAGAGCAGACAAGTCCTTGCGATGAGTCAGTTTCTTTTGATGCAACTTTAAAAGTAATTTAATAAAAGGTGAGGATACGGCATTTTAAAGCTCCCTCCACTGCAGTACTTAGATAAAACCAACACCACCTTGAATTCTGAAGCCTCAAGTTGTAAGGCTAGGGGTACAGCATTGTGTCTTGCCATGGTAGGAGGTTTTCACGTTCATGTCAGCTTCTGCTGGAGATGCAACATCCATGTGCATTACCCTAGAAGGGGTCTGTGTATGCTGCTGTGGTCAATGTGCCACACTGAACAGCTGCAACTCAAATGGGATGTAGTCTGCTTCAGGTACTCAGCACCATAATAAAGGGGTGATAAGGACAGAAACAGTTCTGAGAGTCTTATGAAGGGAAAAGACTGACAAAGAGGGATTACCAAAACAATCCAAAATCATTCATTTATGCATGAGTGTCCATTTATATGTCCCCTGTAACTCACTCTCCATTTTGTTTTAAAGCTCTGCAACAAAACTGGATTTCAATTTCATTCCATGAATAAAGGACTGAAGCAGGGAGATGATAGCCAAGGAAAATATATAAAGTTTTCTAAAATATACAAAAGGAATATCAGAAGGGATCTCTCTTAAAGAATGCTTCAATTCTACAAGCTAGCATTCAAATTCACCCAGGATTTGCAGGCCAGGATATACAATTTGGACACCCAATTTGCTTTCATCCATAGCTATTTTCTATGGATCCACGAGGATGTCCAAGTGTCCTGGTGTGGGTGAGAACAGAGCTGTTTCTCTTCAGTGATTGTATTTTTCAGTTCAGTTCTTCTAACTCACTGCACTTTCTGAAGTTAGCAGCCTGTTTTCACAGGCAGGGTCTGCTGCTGGCAGTGATAACAGTCAATGTTTAGAGTTAGTTCCAAGGATTGGTGTGCAGACCAAGGCCACTGCTGGATCTTGTGCACCATGTCGGGGGGTGTAGAAAAGTGAAAGGCTTTTTAGCCACTCCTCCTTAGGAGGAGTGGACAGAGCAGGTGACCCCAAACTGACTAACAAGGTATTCCAACCTATATGCGGCATATTCGGATATGAAGCAGAGGGATCTGGAGGGTCTACAGCTCACTCTCTCTCTGGGGGATCCTGGGCTCCTCTCCCCTCTTGGACCTCTTTGCCAGCTTTGCTTGGCTTGGCTCAGGTCCTCTTTCAGTTCCTTCCTTGCAGCATCTAAGGAGGATTCTGTCCGTTCTGCCTTTGATCCCAACCTGTGTGTTCCTGAATCTGGTACCAGAACACAGCTCCCATCTGCTGTGGGGCCCAGTCTGGGACTCCCCCAATGCCTGTTCCACAGCATCAGTGGTGACGGTGATGTAATTACCATCAGAGGGTTGGGTTTGATAATGGTTTTGTATATATTTGTACATATTCTATTATTATTTTCATTTTCATTAAAGCTGTTCTAGTTTCCTTTTCTAATTGCTTAGTCTCTCTTCCTTATTCCCTTTCTCTTCCCCTTTGTGGGGGAAGGGGGGTTAACAGAGAGCATCTGTTATACGTCTAAGGGTCTGCCCTGACCCTAAACCATGACACCAAGTTTGGAGGTCTCCCCAAAGTGGAGGGACAGCTGATGGCTGCCTTTCTATCAGCTAGCAAGGACGCCATGCCCTTACAACAAATCCATGTTTGGAGTACTTTGGAAGGACATCAAAGGATGAATGTGGCCTTTAAAAGGAATTCAAATGTTCAGCATCTGTGCTTAATCACTTCTTCAGCTATAACCAGTGAGAAGCTCTGTACCCTCAAGGGAGAGTCTGCTTCCATCTTATTGTTAATTTTTTCAGTTTCTTTGTTTTTCTTTCTACTCTAATTTTCCTCTTTTCTGTCTGTGTTTTCTCTAATTCTTCCACCTGTCTTTCTCTCCCTGCAGCAACTCCTAACTCATAAGCTCATCCTACTCTCTCTACTGAAATGATCATCAGCAGAGGAGAGTAAGGTATATGCAGAAACATGAACACTTCTAAATATTTTTTTTTTGGTTGGTTGGTTTTGTTTGACATCAAAGTGAAAAAAAAAAAAAAAGGAAATCTGTCACACAAGAAAGTAATTCCTTGCTGCTAATACTTTTATTACAAAACCAAAATCAAGCAAAAATTCAAGGACCTGCATCCCATTAAATGGCCACTCCTGCTTACTCCTGCTGGCCACACTATTTCTGATAGAGGCCAGGATGCCATTGGCCTTCTAGGTCACCTGGGCACACTGCTGACTCACGTTCAGCCGGGTGTCCACTGTCACCCCCAGGTCCTTTTCTGCAAGGCAGCTTTCCAGCCACTCTTCCCCCAGTCCGTAGCATTGCCTGGGGTGGTTGTGACTGCAATACAGGACCCAGCACTTGGTCTTGTTAAACCTCATACAATTGGCCTTGGCCCATCAATTCAACCTATCCAGATCCCTCTGTAACCCAGTTCTATCTTAGATGACCAGATAGTTTGGTGAAATTGTCATTTGGACTCCTGATATTTCATTGTCTACCAGTGTTCTCCATTTTTTGAGACATGTTACAGAGCAAGTGAGCCAAAGGGGCAAAAATGAGGAAAAGTTACTGTGGTTGTTGTTCCCTGGAAAAAATACTGAAGTGGCATTTGAGCTATGACTAATTTATTTAGTATTCAGAATTTAGTGAATTCTTTTGTCACATAACCCATCATAAATAAAAGGAAAAAAAACCCAGAAACCTGTTTGGTGCCTCAGGCATGTTTTAGTTTGTTGTTCAGGTCAGTTCATTTCAATGCTTAATTTTTAATGGTTCATTTAACATAACTGTTTAGACTAGAAAATATTTTCATAGAAAACTTTTTTTTTTGGGGTCAGTTGCTGTCACCTCAAAACATTTTTAGTCTCAGATGATAGATTAAACATCGGTTAGGAAAGGTGGTCTTGTTGTTTGGGCACTTGAATGGGACTCAGCACACTGAAGCTGAATTTCAGCCTCTACTACTGATTCTTTATGTGACCTTGATTAAAACATTTAGACAGTACCTTCAAAACTTTTTGAGTACAAATAGTTTTGCTCACACAGTCACTTGTACAGTTTTCATGTTTGCCACAGTATCCTTTCTGTGAAAGACGTAAATGTTAACTTTCTAGTACATATAGAAATGAAACCCAGCAGGGTCTGAGGTATCCAAAGTCATGCACTGTTAGAAGGTATAGGAACTTCTACTTAAAAATTATTGTCTGATAGACAACATATTTTGATAGACAACATGTTTTTAAACCAAAGACAATGTTATAGTGCAAGATAGCTGTCACTGACCTCTAAACCATAAATAAGAAATAAGTCTTCCTGTGCTGATGTGCAATTTCTGGCTTTTTCCTAACTTTTGCCACCATTTCTTTGTTTCTTGCAGAAACAAAACTGCAAGAAAAGAAGAATGCATAAATAGTACATTTCCAAGGTCTTTAGTGATCCTTTCTCTGTATTTTCTTCTTCATTCCTGCTGTGTCATCTTCCTCTGCTGAATTCCTATGAACACCTCCAAAAGGCACTTCCTTTGTACATGTTCCTCAAAATGCTGTACAAGTGCATCAGATGTATGGCAACCCTTGACTCATTAAACTGACTTCTTTCACAAGGAAAGCAAGAAAATTCATAATTCAGTTGTAATATGGATCTATCTTCCTTACCCTGAAGGCAAGCCCTTGAAAGGGCTTCAAAATCCCAAGCATTAGCTACATAGCAATTACCATTCAGATACCAGGTTCTCCTTCCAGCCCCTACTTCTCAGCCACCCAAAAGAAGAACCTTATTCTGCTATGGGTTCAATATTACATCAGTATCAGAAATGGCTGGGAGTAACAACACAGATATTGGTGTGGACAGGAAGAGTGCATGCCAGAAGACTTTGCTGATTTACCTGAAGTGAGAATCTTTGTATGTTTCCTCTTGCCCAGTGAGGATTATTTTATTAGCACTCATCAAAATTCAAACAGGTAGTAGTGGCCCTAAGAGCTTCAATAGTTGAGGCAGTAATTGTTTATTGCCCTGGATAGATCCATTACAATGTCCTCTGCTGCCTTTTGCTCACACTCCTATAGCTTTCTTTCTCCCCAAATAGTTGTACTACAGAGATAATTTTCATTAGTAATTTCATAACTGTCTAAGGCCATTGTTTACAGGAAGGACACAATCTAACTTTTGGTTAAGTTTTGCCTAAGGTCATTAAAAATTCATTTCTTAAATGTTTCATTAAAAAAACTTGATCATTTCACTGAACTCAGGGTGTTTCCATCTCTGCAACTTTCTTTTTCTTTTTTTTTTTTTTCCAAAAGAAACCCATGCATGTAGAGCAATATTATTTCTGCTTACAGTGTCTCTGCAAATAACTGAAGCAAGGAATATATTAAATCCAGGATTATAGTGAATGAGAAGAGCATAATTCATAAATGGAGAATTATTCCCTGTTGTCAATTATCCGCTGCTCCTCAGAACAAGAGCAGAGGCCTGTCTTTGAATAGGGACTGAAATATATAACTAATTGCTATTGAGTATATTGTGAAGTCAGATTTTTACCCAAACCCACACCTGGAGCGAGAAAATCCTTCAAGTTTACACTTTCAGTGGTAGGTTTCACAGAGCCATGAACTGCACTCACCTTAAAACAGCTGCCTGATTTCTGACATTGTCAAATTTGAGCATTTAAAAACCATTAGAAATCAGAACACTGAAAATATTTTCCTCACAATTTCAGAGCCCTTTGGATTCAGTTTTTCATGCTTATTTTGCCTTGTCTTGTAAATGTCAATCATTTAAAAACAACAACAACAAAGCAAGCTGAGGTACTCAATAGAAAACGTATATCTCTAAGAACAGATGCCCTAACAAAAGCACTCCCAAATATTGTGAGATCATGTCATTGCTGTGAAATGCTGGAATATTTTATACAATTATGATATGATTTCATAGCTGGAGGAGATAGGTAGTATTAACTAGAGGAGAAGACTTGAATTTTGGGGTTTATTTACTTCCCTTTGAGAAAACAGTAGTTTTACCTGTTTGCCCTCACTTTTCCTGTCTGTGAAATGGAGATAATATCACTCTTTTGTGCATAAATTGCAAGACTAGGGCAAACTTTCGTTTAGCAGCAAGGATTTCAAGCTTCATTCATGAGACCTGAATTCTGCTTGTTTATAATTCCACGACCTACATGACAATAACTTTTGTTAACACTCCGATATTTCTTTTTCCTGTCAACTTTGTCTACCTTATCCAAGTAGATTGTGCAGTTTTAAGGACAAGTCGTGTGCTTTCATGACATATTTGAGCAAGACATAACAAAAGGAGACTTCTGTTACATACCTACTGCTGTTCCCAGTGTTTGCAAAGTGCTTTAAAACCCTCTGAGGAGAAGCAATCGATGTGATACGAGGCATTAACACTGTAGAGAGATCCATACTTTGCTATATACAAATAAGCTGATTTCACTGCCTTGAAAAGGAGTCATAAGCCTGCTCAAAAATACAACATGGAAAGCTATTTATTTATGCAGTGATATAGCTCAAGTTAGCTCCCAAATTTGAAAAACTAGATTTAAGCATAAAATGCAAAAGCACTTGTTTTGAGGGGGACTTATTAGACACCCTCAGCACCTGAGATGGGCATTTTCTTCCCCAACCAACATCCTCTGGCTTTAGTAATTTCAGAGAAAACAGACAGTGCTTTCAGACACAATCTCAGCCTGCCCTTTGCCAGAACATCACTCTGCTTGTTTGCTTCCTTCCAAAAGCAAACCCATGGCACTCCCCCACCCTAAGGACTCTGCACTGATTACACAGGAGCTGGTAGTCGGCAAATCACCTGACAAAGAGTAAGATGGCATTTTAGCATCAAGGCTTCCCACAGGAGACATTATACCTTCAAGGGGGAGAAGCAGAAGGGGAGGGGTGGGGAGCAGGGGAAGGAGGATGGATGCATAGTGTCAAGGCACCCAGAATGTCACTTACAGTCGGTTTGGCTGCAGTCGTCAGGGTTCACTTCCATTAAGCTTTGTGTCAGTTCAGAAACTTTACACATGAGGCTGTGTGAAGCGTTCTGCCAGTGCTGACTGCCCGGGGCTAGCCCACAGTACCTATCTTGTCACTGGTTTTCCAGAAAACCTCTCTGAGAATTAGTTGCATATGTTGGCCAGGCTAACCATCGGAGGCAAGGTTTTGTCTGTTTTTGTTAACTTGAGACTGGGTTATTATAATAATATCTTTATTATTAGGTTTAGGGTTGTGGGTTTGGGTTTTTTTGCAAGGGATGGGTTTTGGTTTCATGTTTTAAGGGAGAGGGGATTCACATTAAATAATGCAAAGGTTAACTGAATATTTAGTATCATAAGAAAAATGGAATAAAGGTAATAATGTGAGTTGTCTTATTGGTATTTCCTAAAACATTCTCTTGGAGAAACTAGTTGCTTATGGTTTAGACAGGTATACTCTTCATAGGGTAAAGAACCCATCTGGATGACAGAGCCCAAGGAGTGATAGTGAATGGAGCTGAATCCAGTTGGCAGCTGTTCACAAGTGGTGTTCCCCAGGGCTTAGTACTGGAGAGAGTTCTCTTTACTATCTTTATCAATGATCTGGATGAGGGCATCAAGTACCCTCAGTAAGTTGCAGACACCATGAAACTGGACAGGAATGTCGATCTGTTTGAAAATAGGAAGGCTCTACAGAGACATCTGGACAGGCTGGATCAATAAGCTGAGGCTGATGGAATAAGTACTGGATCCTGCTCTTTGGTCACAACAACCTCCTGCAATGCTCCAGGTTTGGGGAAGTGTGACTGCACGGTGCCTCATGGAACCTGGTGGAACCTGGTGAACACCTAGGGGTGTTCATCAACAGCCAACTGAAGATGAGCCAGCATGTGCCCAGGTGACCAAGAAGGCCAACAGCACCCTGGTTTGTATGAGAAATATTCTGGCCAGCTGGACCAGGGCAGGGACCATCCCCTTGTACTGGTGAGGCCACACTGAGGGGCTGGAGCGAGTTCAGAGAAGGGCAATGAAGATGGCGAAGGGTTTAAAGCACAAGTCTTGAGAGGAGCAGATGAGGGAACTGGGCTTGTTTAGCCCAGAGAAAAGAAGTCTCAGGGGAGACCTTCTGGTTCTCTACAACTACCTGAAAGGATTTTGTAGGAGGTGAGGGTCGGTCTGTTCTCTGATGTAGCAAGTGATAGGACAAGAGAAAATGTCCTCAAGTTGTTCCAGGAGAGATTCAGGTTGCATATCAGGAAAAACTTCTTCACAGAAAAGATTGTCAAGCCCTGGAACAAGCTGCCCAGAGAAGTGGTAGAGTCCCCATCCCTGGGGAGATCCAAAAGACATGTAGATTTGACACTTTAGGGACATTGTTTAGTGGTAGACTTGGCAGTGTTAAGTTTAGAGCTTGACTCAATGATCTTAAAGGTATTGTCCAACCTAAACAATACTATGATTAATTACCATACTATTACAAGGTACAAAGCTAAAAAAATGATTAATTTAAAAAAAAATCTGTATATCACTGCACTATTGGATCAATCAGAAACAATTACACAATGGTTATATGTGGACCAAAGTTTATAATTATTTTTCTAAGAAGCTGACGAATGCTTCTTCACTGGTTACCTCTCCTTTTCTTTCTAGTGTTAGGATATAAAGGAATGTACTTCTATTATAAGTTACTTATTTCTAACTTGTGATTGGGGAATATTGATTGGGACAGTCTCTTCTAGACTAAGAAATACTTAGAAATACTAAGAAACTGCCCTTGCTGTGAAAAATATTCTCTGACCCTTTACAGAAACGGAGCCTGGGGATGTCAAACTGAAATAGTGAAGTCCAAGAGTCCAGATCTGTTATCATACTAAACACCACTATCTTACTCCTGCTTTTGCTTTGTTTATACCTTTGGTAACAGAAAAGCTGGAAAAAGACAGGAGGAAGGCAGGAAAAAGTACATTTAGAGCATAAACTTGGGACCTAGAAGTGCTGGATTTGAGTTCAAGAGCTGGCCCAGACAAGAAGAGCAAATGTATGTATGCATAATATAAAAGATATTTATGTCTCAGTGGATCACAGGAATTCAAGTATATGCCTGAGCTCTTTGCAGAACGGGGGTCTGACACTGGCTCACTCCATGCCTTTAAATAAATATGTCTCTGATCTATGCTTCTTCATTTTCCTTGGCTGATAATAAGCAGTTAATATTTATGGATCATGCTGAAAACAATTTTTACTCTGATTATAAACCTTAGGGTGCAAACTTTGTCTCCGTCTCTGATCTCTGCCTCACATCTCACCAGTCAGGCTGCTTATGTTTAACAAGTGAATAATGAGGCTGGCAAAAACAAAGTCAAACCTCAAACCTTTTCTTTTTTTTTTTTTTTTTTTTTGTAATACCATGATTTCATAAGCCAATTCCCTGCTCCTAGGAAACATTTCTGTTGCTCTTCTCAGAAAAGCAAACATGTTTTTTTTCTTATTTTAAGTTGCTCTTTTAGGTTTCATATCCCAGGCCTCTTTATCTTCCCTTCCTCAGGCTTCCTTTTTGAGTTGCAAAAAAGGAAAAGAGCAGGAAAGGAAAAGAGAGAAAATGAAAGCTGAAAATTTGCCAGCCAAATGTTTTCAAAACATAACATTTTTATACTGAACATAACTTTCCTTCTTCAAGTCCTAGCCGGCTTCATTAAACTTCCAGATAGCTTAGTGGCTCAAAATCCAGTACCTTCGTGGGTTTGTTTAGCAGCTGAATATAGGCACCCAAGTAGGGTCACTGATGTATGGGAAAGCAGTGCTTCTACTGATGCTACTGCACTCAGGGGTGGGCAGTAAGAAGGAGAAGACCCAACAGTGTTCTCTTACAGAGCTGGCTCCCTACCCTATCTGCCTCCCTCTCCCACTCACAAAAGCGTGAAGGAACCACAGTAAATTTAAGGGGCAGTACCTTTATACCTTGACTGTGATTCCAGCTTGTGGTGTTTCTTTCTTCATGCTAGGGGCAGCCCTTCCTCTAGGTTTGCTCAATGAATAATAGAGTGGTTGTCTTCAGGTGGTATTCCTTTGACCTCATGGTCTTTAAGGTTACAGATATACTAGCAAATAAAGTGCACTAGAGGCTGCTCTCTTGGGTCCTGCTGGGAGGGTTTGGCTCACATCCCTGCATGCAACCAAACTCTCAGCCTCCAAAATAGGTCAGTTGTCTCAAGCCTGCCTTTTGGGAATGGTCCCTACTCTGTGCTAACCCTGGCCTGTGCCCTGGTTGTGCTGATCACCTCACAGTGAGGATGATCAGACATGAAGCCTGTGCCTTCACCTTGTTTGTACAATAAATCGTAGCCTAAGAGTCTACTGAAGATTGTCTCCACAGTGAAGGAGGAGAACAGACATCTCCAACGTAAGGTTCATTCTTCCTGTTTTTAGGTTGGTGTTTTAGGATGGGATTGTCTGAGGCAAAATATCTGATTCCTGCCTGTCAGCAGCTTATTGCTAGGCTTTGTGTCTAGTACAGGCATCTGCTTCCTCTCTGTAATTAGTGGAGAAAAAGAGGAGAAAAAAATGTCCCGAGCTTGATTGAATCCTGAGACATAAATACTGAGTTATATGGTTACATGGATTGAATTAGCTTCTGAAAGTTTATCTTTCTTCCTATTAAAGAGGAGGATACTGAGTGCTCTGTTTTCAAATCAGTGAAGTTAGGGAGATGGATCCCACCTGTTAAGAGGTACTTTAATGTCATTGTTAAACACCCAGATTTTTCAGTCATTGGTTGGGACTTCTACAGACACAGAGGCAGAAATTGTCATAAGGAGACATCCACTCAGTGACATCTAAGCTCTCTACAATCAGCAGTGAGAAAGACACATTCCTAGGGTCTGTTTATCCCCCTGCAGAAGATATTTGACATGTGTCAGAAGTCCCTCTTTTTTTCTTCTTTCTTTTTTTAACTAATGGTCAAGAAAACCCAGGGTGACTGAATCACTTCTGCTCAAATATAAAGCTTTACTTTTTGGCTGCCTAATATTCAGTGAAATGACTCTTGCACAGAAAGTCTGTGTTGTCCCAAGAAGTTGACTAGAGCATTCCAAATTTTTGTAATCAGGTAGTGTTTGTGTGCAAAGTACAGAGAATATGTATATAATCAGAACAAAAAAGGCTTCTCCAACTCATTTGATTGAAAAGATCAAACATTTACAAATATCTCACCCTGTTTTGAACTGCAAATCCTGGGGAATGGCTGAACTTTACACAAGACCATGAATCAGGATGTGAATATGTCTGTTATTCTCAACTTTCCTCTGGGATTGTGCCATCGCATGTCTAAATGAAAGATCATTTCTTTTGAGGAAAGCATCAAGCTGCACTGCAATTTTCTGACATAAAAAAAAAATCATGGGAAAATCTAAAAGAGGGGATAAACCCAGGTGGACTTGTGTTTCCTTATGTCTCAAATACATACTGTATCTGAAAGGAGAATGGAGGCATGCAGACAAAGTCTAGATATTAGACAAATGGATATGCATAATGAAAAAAAGTCCAGGTATGTCTCAGAAAGATGTCAAAGGTACAGATACATGTCTGAACCATGGTATATTGGTGTGACATTATAAGCATTGATGAAAGACTTCAGGGACTTCCTTTTATTTCTCTATGTCCCACTGAGGAGCTAAAAAGGTTCCTTGTTCTGTGCCCCTAGTACAGATCAAATACACATGTCCAGCAGTTGTCGATTATCACTAGAGTTCATCCACATGAAGTAGCTAACAACTTCCATAGATACATTTCCTCTCTACTATGGTGGAAGAGAAACAAAAGCCTTTCAAAAGCCTGGCTCCAGACTAAGTCCACAAGTATTTGGATTCGTGCAAGCAAAAGGCTGTCACTGGTAGGACATCTAGGTTATAATCCAGCAGGGACAGAAGATTTCTGAAGATAGTCAGAAGGGTCTTACTAAGTTGGATATGTCAGCCTCCACTAAAATTTTAATGTATCATCACTTATTCTTTGCTAGGAAAGTGTGCTATTTTAACAAGCCTGTTCAAATACTACCATAAAAGAAGAAAGGTGACAAAACTCTCTTAGGGTTATACTGGGTCTATTCACTGTGGCTCAAAATAGTAAATATTTGGGCACTTGGGAGATGTTGACTCTTATGCCATCCAAGAGATCCAAGATATAGTGCAGCTATAGATACAGATACTGTGCCTATCTGCATCACAGATGATGAGAAACAAATTCGCTCAGGTCCGTCTATTAAGTAGTACATGCTGACAGATTGATTCATGTTTTAAGTCCCATCTTTTGTTTCTCCACCATGGGACCTTTATATGTATATCAAACACTTGCTCTGTGGTGCCACCACCTTTCTCCTTGAGGCTGCTTTGTGCTAAACACAGATGGATGACCATGTCTAAGGAAGCCACAGTCCATTTTCAGAGGTTTCCTCCACAAGCTGGGCCAAATGATAGCCTGCTGAAGAGGAGGGAAGTCAGGGGTAAGATTGCAGCACCTTGGAGACAATGAGCAGTGCAAGTCTTTGGGAGCCATACCTTACACCAAACATACTGGTTTAAAAAGTCTACAAGGGAATAGTACAGCAAATTTTTTAGGAGTCACTTGGAAGGTAACCGAGGGTGAATCCCAAGGATGGCAGACTATGCAACCCCTTTGAAAAACAACACCATGCTGCCTTATTCTAGGTTACAGGAGACACTAATATTGTTTGTTATTGTATTTCTTTGGAAACCAAGGCTCATGAATATTTTGTAAATTTAACTGAGAGAAAACACCAGAAGTATCCCAATCCTTCAGAGAGGCAAACAGCAGAAGTGACCTCAAAGGATCTAGCTTTTTACTCATTTGTCTGTAATTATCTGTAAGTGAAACTGGAGTAACGGAGTAACTATTCTTAGGGAGAATGGGGCATTTTTAATCTTTTTCAAAATGGATGACTGATTTTTTTTTTTTTTTTTTTTTTTACTTGTATGATAACAAGTAATCATTGAATTTGGTGGTTTTATGTTTTATATTTTTGAAATGTATGAAAGACATCAGAATGTTGTGACAGGGTCATCTTAGCCTCTGTGTTAAATCAGAAGAGATCAATAAAAATGCTAAAAGTAATGGGCAGGTTTTGAAAATGGGCAGGTTTTGAAAAGCCCAGGAGGGACTTAGTTTGCTCACTTTCATAGCTTTAATGGAAATTGGAAACCTAATTGCTACTTGTGTCTTAAAACTCTCTTCCAATTATAAACAAAAAATACGATCACCAAAAATAAGATTGAGGGCTGGTGGACACTTGTATTACTTTGTCATGGGCTACAACTATCACTCTTAAATGTTTTGTGTGACATACGTATTGTCATTTGACAAAAATATTTCTGTATTCTTAATAGAAAATGTATGCTGAAATCCTATGGAAGAGATTTGATTTTAAGCATAAGCACAGAATTATGCTTGGGCTAAAGCAGTTGTAATTAAACAGTCTGTATTTCTCCTGAGTGTTAGTATAAGCATGCAAGTGATTTTGTAGGGGGAAAAAAAAGCAATAAATGAAGACCTATGATTTCTTGATTCTGTTCCTGGCCTAGCCAGAAGACACAGATCAAATTATTTCTGGAAATGAAATTCCTTATAAAATGAAGAGAATGCTACTGAACTCCTTTGTAATACATTTTGCAGTCTCTTGAGGATTGGTAGTAAACAGGAATATCATTACATTGCAAGGCAGTGTCCTGGACTAACACATTCAAATAGGAAATCAGAGGCTCACTGACTGAAACTCTAAGTGCTCTTTAACTATTGGGAATAATTGCTATAACAAATAACTCCCACTGTGTTCCCATTATCAAGTCCTTTCATCAATGCTTGAGTTTTGTAAGGTGGGGACTGCAAGCCATTTATCTCCTGAAGGGAGAGGTCAGAAACATATTACATTGTTGGAAGTGTCATTGAGGCTCTAGAAAAATAAGGGCTAAGGTGATGAATATCTATGCATGCAGTAAAGTTTCGGATTGCAGAGTTATTTTACTCTTCTTTCAGAAAAGCAGCTGGATACGGTATACTACACAAGCTTATGTACAAAGAAAAAGATATGGAAATTAACTTTCTCTCTGGCTATGATAAACTACCAAGGGAAATTCATAGCAAATCTGTCTACTATAGTTAGTCCTGCGACAGAGCTATTACAGCAAAATAAATAGTGGCATTGGTCAAAAGAATGTCAAGATGCTTTCAAGTTGGCTAAACAGACACTTATATCCTCCAGGGTTTTAGTGCACTTTGTCCCATCGCTGCCAATCTGTTAAACTACTGATGCTTTACTGTATGAGGTCAGGAGTGGTGATTTCTCACATAACACCAAATAGCCCAGAAAAGCCTGTAGCATTTGCATCAAAAATGTTTTCTAAAGAGGAGAAGAACTATGCACAGATGAGGTGAAAGGAGGCAGTGGGAAGGAACTCACAGAGACTGCATGCAGAGGCATTGAACTTCGCAGTCTTTCCACTGTAGTAAAAGCTCAGCAAAAAAACATGTCCCTCTTGACAGAAATGTTTTTGAGGCTTGATAAGTGTATTCTAGCTGACTTTAGTCATCACCATTTCAAGGTGATTTTTTTGGGACAAAAGCCATAAAATGAAATTAAACAGGAAGCACTGGAGAATCACCATGTATTATGGTCTAAAATATCCTGGTGTAAAACCAAACTGTCATCCTCAGATTTTATATGTACCTGAATTTGCCACACTGAACCATCAACAGTGTATTTAGCCACCTAGAATTAAAAGCACAGGTCCTTAAAACTTGAGAGAAATGAAGTCCCACAGCCAGCAGCCAAGGCTTCAATGAAGACCAGTAAAGACTAAGCACAAAAGCTATGTCTGTACTCACAAAATGAAGCTTGACCATCCATCTCATTGCATTGCCAGCATGCTTGCCAGTACAGCTTTTATCAAGGATACCTACTATACCCTGAAACTATTCCCAGGCCCTGTGTAAGATTTGGAATATGTCAAAGTGTATTCCTAAAAAGTAGCTTAGACATAGGTGCCAGTATTGAAGTAGCAGGGAAGTATTTTGGGGAATAAGAGGGTTTGGTAACATGACAATATCCAGAACATGCCAGTTGGCTTATCAGAGAGACTAGTCATTCATGGTTTTGTGTTTATTAGGAAAAACATATCCTAGTAGCAGAGGTTTCTCAGGTTTGCTGTTGAGGTCCTGTCCAAGGCAGAGCTGACCAAGAAGCATGTCATGAAGGTGAGATGCAGGAAGCCTATGATGCTGTAGTGTTTGGGTTTGGGCAAACAATCAGAGAGGAATAAATAAGAAAAGATTAACCTGACCTAAGTAATCACCACTGGGGGCAGGGAGGAAGATAATGATAATTCTTTGCTGAGAATGGATTTTTACACTTTTGTACTAGGTGTAGCTTACTGTCCTGTATGTCTGATAACCCTGTAAAGAACACGTCTGTGAATAGCAGGTTAAACTGGTACATGCAGCAATGGGAAAAGAGCTTTTTTTTGTTGTTCCAGCAAATCATTTCTCTAACATAAACAACTCTGTTGTTTGATACAGAACTTCTTAGGAATGAAGGTTAATTTAATGAGGGTGTATAGATGATAAAATTTTTAGGTAAAGTCACAAAACTGTTCAGGAAAAACTACACTTTATGGCAATTCCCTCCTTAAACTCTACAGTTTGATAGTGACACTCAAGCAAAGAAAAGACCTGACCCTCAATTGCCTGACAGCCTGGTGAATATGGTATCTCAAATACTGCATAGAAGTCTCAGTGTCAAAGCTTGGCAAACTATGCATAAAGTAGAAAGTACATTTTTATCCATGGAATTAGAGAGAAAATAAAAATTATTTAAATCTGATTTTTTTTTTTTTCCCTTTACTGGGGAGGAAATAATTTGAATATGTAATTGCTGTCAAACACCTTTCAGAAACAGAGGGAGTGATAATTTTTAAAGTAAATTCTTAGGATACCTATCAATACAGCAATATTTTCCCTTTACAGGCGACACCTTTTCATCCTATTATCTACATGATTTTGCATCCCTACAGCAAACACAGACTCCTTTCATCTGAAGAGCCATCATCTTGAGATATCAGATCAAAACAGAAGCCACACATTCTCAGAGTGTACTTGAAAACATTCTACAATTTAGAGAAGAATCATTTCTAGTTAATTCCTTGATTTTTAGATCAGAACAATGGCCTACAAATCCCAAGTCAAGCTCTCTTCCTGCTTCTAGGCTACATCTAGTAGTCTCTAGTACATCTAGTGGTCTCTAGTTCAACCAGCTGCTCAAAACAGGGTCAGTTTGGGGATCAGACTTGGGGGTCAGACAAAGTTAATCTGTGCAGCTGTGTTTTGAAAAACCTTCAAGGATGGAGACTGCACAACCTCTCAGGACAAGTTGCTCCAACACCTGACTGTCATGGGGAAATTTTCATTATTCTGGTTGAAATCTCTCAGGTTACACCCACTGTCTCTCATCCTCACACCAGCAGCATTGTGAAGACCCTGGCTACATCTTCTTGATATCGTTGTAGGTACTAGAGGATGATCTTGGGTCTCCCCAAACAATCACTTCTCTGGGTTGAACAATCTCACTGCCTTCCCGCACCAAGCAAGTACTCCAGCCCCTGAGTACCTTGGTGACCCTCCACTGAATTTACTCTAGTTGATCTGTTATGTATTAAGGGCCCAAAACTGGATGCAGTAGTCTAGATGTAAGCTGAGTGGTAAGTAAAGGGGGATAATGCCTTCCCTCGGTCTTGACAGGCTTGAGAGGTGGGCCCATGCAAACCTCATGAAGTTTGTGAAGACCAAGGCTAAGACCAAGGTCCTGCATGTAGGTCAGAGCAATCTCAAGCACAGATACAGGCTGGATGGAGAATGGATTGAGAGCAGCCCTGTGGAGGAGAAGGAGGTGTTGATGGATCAAAAAGTGAGTATGAGCCAGCAACATGCATTTATAGCCCAAACAGCCAGTCGCATCCTGGGCTGCATCAAAAGGAGCATGAACAGCAGGACAAGGGAGGCGATTGTCCACTTCTACTCTGTTCTTATGAGACCCCAACACATCCAGCTCTGGGACCCTTAGTTTAAGAAAGACATGGATCTACTCAAGTGGGTCCAGAGGAGGGCCATGAAAATGGTCAGGGGGTTGGGACACCTCTGCTATGAGGACAGACTGAGAGAGTTGGGCTTCTTCAGCATGCAGAAGAGGCAGCTTTGGGGACACCTTATAGATACTCTCCAGTACTTAAAGAGGGCCTATAGGAAAGGTGGGGAGGGACTTTTTATGAGGGAGTGTAGTGATAGGATAAGAGGTAATGGCTTCAGACTGAAAGAAGGTAGATTTAGACTACATATTAGGAATAAATATTACACTGTAGTGTGGTTTGGCACTGGAACAGGTTGCCCAGAGAGGTTGTGGATGCCCCATCCCTGGAAGTGTTCAAGGTCAGGTTGGATGGGGTTTTCAGCAACGTCTAGTGGGTGGTGTCCCTGCCCATGGCAATGGTGTTGGAACTAGACAGGGGAAGTCTTATTTAGTCATACTAAAGTTCAGAGCAGAAGGTTCAGGTTGCTGGTTCCATTACATAAATATGCCCTGCTTTATCTTTAAGGTCCCTTCCAACACAAATCATTCTACGGTTCTATGATTCTATGATTCAGACATTCAGGTCTTATCACAATACAGGTAACAATATCAATAAATACCAGAAGTGATGTTCTCCAAAGGATTTTTTTGTCATATTGATGGTCTATATTGAGTCAAAACTTTTAGAATAAGAAACATACCCGGGGCATTTACAGACAATGTTTTCTAAAGTCCCCAGTACAGCAGAAACATCACTATCTAGGCTGCAAGTAGAGTATTTGATTCTAGATAATATCAGGTTGGTGGTAAGGAACAGTTCTGGCTGCCCAGGTTTGATGATAGACAGTTCAGCACATTGTTTAAATAGCTAGGAGCAATGCCAATTAAAGTGAAATTCTCCTGCTCTAACACTGTCTTACAAGCCTTGTAAACAGACTGGCAAATCAAGAAACAGACTTTACTGAAATATTACGGTGTGCAGGTTTCAGAGGATCTTTGGAGGAAATTCTTTAAACCTTCATTAAAAAATATACCTAGTATCACAGAGCATGAGAAATATTTTTTAGGCAGCTGGTTATAAAAGGAGGATAGCCAGGGGAGGTCTTATATGTTCATATTAAAGTCCAGAGCAGAAGGTTCAGGTTGCTGGTTCCAGTACAGATATATCCTCAGCTCTATCAAAAAAGTCTGTTTCTGAAGGGACCTCTTTATTCGCGTGTTGAGATAGAAACACGAATTTGATATCTATGAAAGGCCAACAGGGTTAGCAAGAAAACAGAGAGAAAAAGGACAGAAGTAACCTTTACAAAGCACTTCTCCATCTGATACTGTTGAGTAGACTTGGCTGAATAATCCTCCTCAAATATTATTCATCTATGTGAATGCTGGCATTTTTCTGCCCCATTTCTGCCAAATAATGATTTGTAAATAATTCTTATTTGCCAGTCATATTGCAAATGTCGGCCAGCAACATTTAAGTGTTTGCAAATTGAGTCTTTTTTTTTTTTTTTTTTTCTTTCTTTCTTTTCCCATTCCTTGTTTCCTGCCAGATGCAACTATAAAAGGAATTCAAATGGACGGAGCGAAAATGATATTCAAGTGCGTATTTTCTTGGAAACATTATGAGGAGGCTGTAGTTTATGCAATGGGAGTAAGTGATCTGAGGCTTAAAAAGCACATTAAATGGCTAACAGAGGCAGAAGTGAAAGCTCTGGACATTACAGACACAGGCTCTGATGTCTCCCAGGAAGGCTGGGATCATTAGTCCTGGTTCACTGACTTAGAGTTGGAGGTTCCTGATGAAAAGGACATAACACCAGGCTCAGGCTGAGACTAATGGGAAACAATACGCATCTGCAGACTCTGATGTTACTAATCCAGCTCCTGCTGAGGATGAACAATTGGAGCAAGGGAATATTCCTGAAGCACTGACAAACTGCAATTGAGGATTAGAAAAAAACCCTGAATTTGTAATATGTCTCCAAGTTGGCATTATAAACAGTTGCCCCATAAAGCAAAGAACCTTTTTTTTTTTCACTCAGGAGTATTTCACAAAAATTCATAACACTGTTAGGCTTTTGGTGGTGGTGGTTTCTTCCTTTGCCTTTTTTTCCTGATGAATTTTGTAAGGAAATTTAATGTGACTATTTATATCAGCTCTATATAAATTATGCAGGAAGAGCCCTGGCACCTCAATACAGTAATTTTCAAATCCAGTACATATAATTTAGTGATATGTTATGTCATCACATACTCCCATATGCAGTGTCCTATTAAAGCCTCAGTGTAATCGTAATGAAAGCATAGAGCAAAAGCCAATCATTCAATAACTTCAGCATAAAACCATCCTTCTTGTTGTGTAAATTAAGTTGTGCCAGATAACATCAACATTGACATGTGATTGTCTGCACCCTCACATTACTAGAAAATCTCTGGCGTACTTTTGGCTCAGTCGAACTACTTCTTTGCTAGACAATTTGTAAGTACTCTTCAGGAATTGGCTTGGGCAGTGATCATTTCCAACAATCATTTAGGGTGTGCCCATCTGTTTTGGAGAACAAGAGAGTTCAGAAATGTGGATGTGGCCAGAATATTGCAATTGGCCTCAGGGGAGAAGGCACAAGACCGCTCAACATGCCAGTATAAATATGGCCTGATTGTCTTAAAATCTAGAGCAGTTTCAAAACCTTTGCAGTTTTATGGCAGTAGCAGAGCCATCTAGAATCAAATTAATCTGTGTTTACCAGCTTTTTGGTTCAACTCAAACAGAAAGTACAATCAAGGCACATCACCACGTGTGGCATTTGACTTCCTCCAAAACCTTGTTTAGTCTGGAGAAAAGGAGGCTAAAGGGACACCTTATTTTTTTTCTTCGCCAACAGGATTTTCAAGCCCTAGAACACGCTGCCCAGGGAAGTGGTGGAGTCCCTATCCTTGGAGGGATTTAAAAGCCATGTAGGTGTGGTGCTGAGAGACGTGGTTTAGTGATGACTTGGCAGTTCTGGGTTAACAATTGGACTTGATGATCTTAAAGGTCTCTTCCAACCAAAATGACTATTCTATTATTCTGGCAGAGGATTTAGCCAAAACCACAAGAATGATCTGTAATGGTGTTGTAAGTGTGATGATCTATGTTTCTGCTTGGAGACACCTACAGTTTTTACACTGGAGTATGAACTTTTGAATAGCGAGGTTCTGCCTGTTGACAAAAGGCCCTCTTCTTTTAATTACTTTTCACAAATTAAATGAGGATTCTTGAAGGTCTGTGCAGTACCAAAGAGCACTGGTTGAATTGTTACTGCCCAAGGATATAAGACAGACTTGGTTTTAAAGTTATATTTTTAAGATAAGGGTTTTTTTGGAAAAAAAAGTCTGTTTTCTTCCTGTTAATTAGTCACAGGTTGTGACAGCTTTCAGTAAAAACGTACATTCCATGTGTCTCTGCTGAAAACATGCCATAAAAATCTCTTTTGCAGATTCCATTTACTGCAAGAGGCAATAAACAGATTCTATCTGTTGACTCAACTCATCTGAATTACAAGCCTTTAACAAAATTTACAATCCAGTTTGGTTTTTTCCTTCTTTCTCAGTCTCAGAACTGACATTTCATTTTTTTCTATAGAACACTTATTTTTCATTATTTTTTACAATTATTTATAATAGTGTACTTTTATATAATGATGAATGCTATAGCACTGTGGTAATGAATTATCTCTACTCATTTTGATAGGCAAAGGATATTCTTTGCAATTCTTTGCAATTCCTTTCTGGAAACAGAAAGACTGGTCTATTTGGTACATTTGCATCCTCCTAAAGGGAATGAATTCTGCAAGATATACATACATCATGAACTTCTCTTCAGAATCAGACTGTGATTCATCTTCTTCTAAAGTAGACATCTAATATAAATCAGTAACTAGTTCAACTAAAAGCATTTGTTGCAGACATCTAATTTATCATAAAAAGATAAAATTAATGGAGTTGAATTCTGCCCTTTTCAACTAAATTTCTCTGTGTTGACCTAGATTCTTAGTTGTACAAACCAATCTGTTACTCATTTTAGGAGATACACACATTTGTACATATTGAATATCTTGCTTTTTTTTTTTTTCCCTCTCCTTACACTAGTGACATCAAAAGGTAAAAAGTGTAGATCAAAGCTCCTGCTGAAGATCAAAGATAAAAGCAAAAAGAAATTCAAGAAGCACTATCAGTTTTCTAAAACCATAGGTGGAAAAAGATCATCCTTTTTTTTCCCTTTAATATAAGAGAAAGCCAATAAACTTCCTCAGACAATCAAGGTTCATATTGCTGCTCTGAACCAATTACAAGAATCTGACAGGCTCTTTGTATTCTTCCCTTTGAGGATGTCTTCCTATTTCTTTTCCAAATTCAACCTGTATAGCTGGTTTTGAATCTCATATAAACTTTTAGCATCTGTGGTTCCCGTGGCAAGGAGCTGCACAGCTTAACCATGCATTGTGTAAATAAATACCTTTCTTCTTTGTTTTGACCATGCTACCTGACAATTACATTTGATGCCCCCTTGTGTTGGGAGAGGCAGGGAAGAATCATTTCTCCATTTTCTCCTTGCCGCTCAAGATTTTTAGAAATGTCATATTTTTCTTCAAGTCTTTTCTGCTATTTTTTTTTTTTTTTTTTTTTTTCCCGCCACCCTTGGGTCTTTTTTCTTTCTCGCCTTTGGACCTTCTTTTTTTTTGGATTTCCCAATTACTTTGTAAAACACTTAACGCGATTGGTGTTGGAGTGATCTGTAGAAATGATAGGACATCTGCAGCACAGGCAGTTAAAGTAAAAAATTAGTTAATAGTTACTGGC
>JAAGNO010004146.1:32741-53238 GCA_033439905.1 Ceryle rudis | reverse complement strand
AATAAATAAATAAAAAGACCTTAAAAAATATTACAACGTTGGAACTCACTTCACAAGACAGTACCAGTGCCAAGAGCTTAGCACAGTTCAAAAGAGGATTAGACATTTATATGGATAATGGAAATAACGGATCTGAGAACATGATTTTAAAAGCAATATAAACCCTTTTGTTTCAGGGCATCAGCAAGTCTTGCAAGGTCAATTCCTCACAAGTGCTTGCATTTGAAATTCAGAGTATAAGCATGTTGGTCTCCCACAGTCTAAGGACACAGCTTCTGTGGTGTGTTTCTGTTTCTCGCTGGGATGGGTGGAGATTCTAACTGGATGCACAGTTTATACACACAGCCTTGCCAGTTTATTTTTTATAGCTCTATCTTCAGCAACATCACTTACCTCAGTGTCCCTGATGGCAAGGAGGGTAGCCAGATGGTAATCTGGAGTTCAGACTTTCACTGTGTTTTCATTCTTTTTCTAGTAGACATTTCTGAAGGCATGTTTTGGCGGCTAACCCTGCTCTCAAGGTCTGCTCTGCAGCATCAGCTGTGGCTGCAGTAGAAGACAAAGCCAATTCCCATTTGCAAAGGACCAAGGAAGGAGGATGGCTGGCAGCTGGAGATGCACTATAGCTTTCCAAGGAGTAAGGGGCAGCACTTGGAAAGACATGGAGATTGACCAGGAAGCACCATCACTTCTCAGCCTTAGTGTCCTCCCAGCACTTGGAGTCTGTATCAGATACATGGAGAAGTATTCAGAGGTCCTCTTCCCAGTTCAGTACTTAAACGTTGTGGCATGTCAATGCATTCAGTAACACCTTTGCCCATTTCTAGTAAACAGGGTTTGGAGGTACCAAGAAAAACTGAAGCTTGTTTATAGGTGGGGAAGCTGAAGATCTTTTCCTGTTTTGTATAGATTTCAAACCTTCAAAAGTCAACGTTTAGATTTTGTACTTCAGATTCACCACCCTCTCTTCTAGCACTAGTAAGCCATTTTATGATATGTGATTTGTTAGAAGGAGGGCATTTAATCAGCTTAGACATTAAATAGGTTCTGACATAAGAGCCTGGACAATGCTTGCGCAGTTCCAGTTCCCTCCAGACTCACTATGAAAAATCATCTTGTGTTCTGTAATGAGAACAGTAAATTACAGAAAGCACGTTGGGTATAATGACCATTAATCTCCCACACTCCCTGGTGAGACCCTCAATAATTAGAAAGGTGAGAAAGGCTTTTCCTGGAGCAAAGCCAGACTTGTGCCTGTGTCACCACTTCACAAGGTTACTTGGTGGTTTGTGGTGCTGGGTTTCCATTTCTCCAGGGTATTTCACTCCACACTTGTTGAGGCTGAAGCCGGCTGTGTTCTGCTGATGCGTGTTAAGTGATGTCAGCCAAGGACACAGATCAGGATTCCTCAGGGGAATTTTTCCCATTCTGTTTTCACTATAAATAAGTGAATAACACGGCAGGTGCAAGGGTCCTAACCATCCAGACTCACAGTTTTGACTAATCTGCGTCTGTCTCAACCTTTTCATCTGACATATCCTGTCCAGTGACACTGTGTACCCACACACACCCCCTGAATCCCAGGTGCATCTCTGCCCTGCCCTGAGACCAAATGGCATAGCCTGGCCTTATCTATATTATTAAACTCTCCTGGCATCCAAATCTGTGTGGCTACAACCAGGCAACACCAGGGGAATGGCCTCCTACTGGCTCCTGACCCAAGCCTGAAGTCCCTGAGATGCTGTCCAGGAACATTTGCCCAGCGCTGGTTACTATGAGTCAGATTCCTGGAAGAAAGTACTATAAAGGCTACTGCCTGGATCTAATGGGCAACTGATGCCATATGGGAGGGAAAAGTCTCACTTTAAAAGTTCCCATTTTCTCTGGGGCAAGGAGCACAGTTTGTTCTGGTTTGTTTCTAAAAAAAGCAGAACTGACAAAATGATTTAGGAGGCTGTGATTTTCCAGTCTGTTTGTCACACCATTTCTTGGCTTGTCCACCCCATGTGTGGCTGTCTAACACTTTGTATTTTTGCATTTTGAATGCAATCCACCTGTGGGAACTAAAAAGCAACTCCATAAAATTGACCCAGCTTTTGACCATCACAGAGAGCATCAAGTCACTGGCAGGGAGCAAATATCCTTCCTGTTAGCAAGAGATAACATTCATTTTCTCCCTCAGCCTCTAGGTACACAAACGCTGTCTGTCATCAGGAACTGATCTCAGAATCTCACAAAGAGCATCCTAAGCAGTAATGAAGTTTCAGGAATATCCAAATAAATATCACTCATAGTATAATGTCAGTCAGCTCAGTTGTGTTTAAACAGTATCATCCCCACACAGAATAGATAACAGAAATTTGCCATTTATCCCTTTCTTCTTACTCTTTTTTTTTAAAAAAAAGGTTTCTTTGGGGTTTGTTTTTGATTTTGGTTTTGGTAGTGTGGGGGTGGAGTTTTTTGTGTGTGTAAAAGTGGAGGCAGTACAACAGATTTTCTTCTCTTTACCTTTTTAAAAAATACCACTGCATTTTGTGGACCACACCTCCTGCTAGGTCTCCTAGCAGGGTCACAGAGGCAAACAACCTAGAAACTAGAGACATTATTAGGAAGATGGCTAAAGGTTCTCACTGAAATAGTCCAAATGGGGTGATGCTGAAATCAAAGGCTCCAGAACAGGGTATTTTGGCAGGGACATTCTCTGGAGCTCTTGGAAAATGTGTGCAGAGTGCCAAAGCAGCATCCTCAGTTCTAAAACCCAAGTTGTGCTTTGGAAAGGTTTCTAGTCCTACTCAACACACTAGTTTGATGTACCTTCAAAATAAACTGTGATAGGCCCAGCATGAACACTGGAGATAGGAGGTGTAGAATTCCAGTAAATTAAATGTGCCAGGGCACTGGACTGATCATAGGAACTCAACTTGTTGTCAGGCTTTTGGCCTGAGTGTGCTACAACTCACTCGTACATTGCTCAGGAGTTAGCACAAAGCAGGGACCATTCCCAAAAGTAGTCTGGACAGAGCTGCACAGATCTGCAGGTAAGAAAAGGTGCAGACAAGCCAGCCTCCCTTGGGCTCTGGTAGTGTTTGGTTCACTAGTGTTGATGGAGCCAAATTCCTCGGGACACGAGGACTTGGTTTCTCTTGGATTAAGAACATGAGGCTGAGAAGGGAAAATATCCTTCTCTGTAATTTCGCCATCCAGCCTCTCTGCTCAGTGCTAATACTAACTGTGACAGCCCAATGATCTGCTCTACCATAACATTCTTCTTTTTTTTTCAGACAAAACATGCCATCCTTGAATAGCACCTATATTCAAAACCACCTTGCAGACACCTCCAGTGGGTTACAAACACTGCTGGTACACCAACCACAATGCAACAGCAGTCAGCCTATTGCCTGCAGGGATGAAAGGGAGGACATCAACAAGGGGCCAAGATCCTTAGATGTATCTATAGTTACAATCCCTCCCCTTCCCTCTGCTGTGAACAGAGAAGTGCTAAAATCCTCAAAGGTTTGGAAAAGATGCTTAAATGCCTTGGAGGAACTGGTATTCAATTACTTTCTTCATCTGTATTGCTTCCATTTGCCTGCTTAGTTGCTAGAATAAGAAGGGAAAGAGATGCAGTCAGATATCCTCCCATCTCCTGCACTTCCCCAGGCGCTGACTTACGGTAGACAATAGGAGCATATCTGCTCATCACAGCTGGCATCACGACGGAGAGAAAAGGACAATGAGGGAAATAAAAGAGTTGCTCTCACACAAGTACATGTGTACAGACACAACAGAATAGTCGACTGTAATAAGCGACCTTTGGGGAGGCACAGAGAGGAGCTTTGTTGTTCTTACATCTGGTGTCAGAACTCAACATGTAAACCGAGAAAGGTTCTTTTACTTGCTTTCTCATTCCTAAGTGTTTGCTCTATAGACCCTAATTAAACCCTCTCTGTTGCCAGATCAGTGAAAACATGCAACCTGCATACAAATCCTTTCTCTACAAATTGAAAAGCCAAAATTATGTTATTCATTTCTACTTAAGAAACAAGCAACTTTTAAACCTGGAGCAGTCTCAGAAGTAACATCTAGCTATAAAGCAAAATAATGTGAAAACATAGCTTTGAGAAAACATGCCCTGCCTCTCATTTAAACAGACATATTTATTGATAGTAAGACATAACACACTTCTATCCCAGATGAATAACTCAGCATAAAAGTTCTGAAAGAAACACACATCTATTCTGAAAATATATTTCCTTTTGTAAGCATAAAATATGTTCAATTTATATTGTTCAAGTATGTCATCTTTTCTGAGTAGAAAAGCAAATTAAAAGGTGAAGGTAGAAGTCTGAAAACTTGCAACATTCTTTCCCAAGAATACATGGGTTTTTTGTGTCCTAATAAACATAAATAAAGCAAGGTAGCATCTAAGAAAATTAAGAGCTAGGCAGAAACATAGAGGAAGGTCTGACAGTAATAGAAAAGAATATAAAGTGTTGCTTATGTATAAAAGTGGACTCTTGGATGGTTTAGTGCTTAGCAATGTAATTCAGTTCAAAGAGCAGAGAGGCATTGGGACTACTCGATTCCCTTGCCAGGAATAGGAAACTCCTTTTCTTTTTTTTTTTTTTTTTTAATATCTCAGAAAAATATATACCTGACATCAAAGCATCACCCTTAAAAAGGACCCAGCTTATAGACCCTCCTCTGGGCAACACCACTTCCACCTTCTGTGAGACCCCAGTTTTTATGGCCTTTCCCTGCAGCACCAGGAAAAAACAGGAATACCCTTCCCCATCTGAAAACAGTTAGCTTTATATCTGACTTGAGATCCATTTTCACTTTCTTGTGACATTTACTCATCTTTCCCTGCCTGGTTGTCATGCATTTTATATCCAGGAAGCACTGAATTTAAAAGCAGGTGGTGGCTTCACATGGGGCATCCCTGGGAATACAGTTTCCCCCGAGGCGCAGTGCCGGGCAGCCCCGGCCCAGCCGGCAGCTCACAGGGATAAAGCTGAAACAGGTTTCTGCCCACCTGGGGGGTTCACCTGCATGCAGATCACTTCAGGCTGGAATTTTACCATATGCCTATGGCACTGCATCTTAAGCAGCTCTTGTTGTAGTTGGTATTTGGTAATCAGATGCTGGGAACAGCATCGGCATCTCCCCAGTCATTTCCCAGGGGGTGATGTTAAAAACCTGTCGCTGTGGCAGCTTCCACAGCAGCGTGGGCACAGCTCCGACAGGGATATGCTGTTACACAACAGATCCGTGGCTCTTCCAATGGGGATGGGAGGCAAGGGGGCTCTGGAATCCTTAACCTCCTCTGCTAAACCCATCTCTGCATTTATTTACGCCTAATGCCCAGAAACCCACTGTAATATTAGAGGTGTCAAGGAACATGTGAAAGGATAAGATGCTGGCACAAAAACTGGGAAATATTTGCTTCTGCATTGCCCAGGCAAAGCTCTGGGGAAAGCTCCTCTGCTGAGGGCATGTGATTTCTGTGATTCCCCCTTGCAAAAAGGCTGTGTTTGCAGTGGTCATTATCTATGCCATATTGTACTGCTAATAAAATGCATAAACCACACAAATATTAGCTGAATTTAGTCTACCAAATTCCATTATTTTAACAGCAGGAGTCTTGGGGCTGATCCAGGTTACACAGCTGGGAAAGATCCCCTCAGTTTCTCTTGCACCCAATCATGGGACCTGAACTCCCCTGCTCTGCTGATGCAACTGTGCCAGGCAAGACAGGACTGAGCTGTGGCTTGCCCACCTCTCAGCCCACACCAGTGACACATACAGACTGTTTACTCCCCAAATTAGTTTTGCTGTTTGCTGAGACATTGAGGAGCAGAGAAAACACAAAACCTAACTACTAGGCCATAGTCAGCTCCTCAGAGCAAATACTCTCAAGTTTTTGTCACCTTGAGTAGGAAGATGAATAACTTGGTGAAAGCTAAGTGGCTGAATAAGAGCCCTGAAACACAGTGACAAGCACTGAGGCCTTTTCAGAGGAAGCTGATTCCATCCCTCCATTCCTCTGCTCAGTTTCCCTAAGGATGAATCACATCTCCCATCCACCATGAGCTCTTTTTTTGGCAGGTTTGGCACTTATTCCACGCAGCCTTTCAGGAGCCATGAGTTTGCTGGCACTGTGCTGGCCTCCAGTGAGCAAAGCACCTGAGAGCAAAGCACTGGCACGCCTGCACCCTTTCTGGAAATTCATCTCCTAGTCGTGCTCTGGCTTGATTCCCTGTTTGCAAAATGAGCATATTAATCCCTCCTTTATCCCACTGTTTATCAGCCTCGACTCACAAGATTGTAAACTCTCAGGGCTGTCTATTAGGATGTGTGTTTGGTTCAACATAGCCTTGAAACCCTTAGGAATTTCTAAATGCTGCTGTTTATATATTATCATATTATTCATCCTGATTAATTTCTGGGTTGCATCTTTAAATGAAGATTGCTATTTCCTGAACCTTCACTCCAGAGTTCACGATCCAAATTTATCCCTGCTGTCATGCCATTAAGTTACATTACGATTAATAATTCCTTGTTCTGAATGCACTGGCTTGTACTTTCCAATTTTGTACTTCTTTTACAAGTGATAAAGGATTGCTTTGAGGAGTTTTCATTGCAAAAGAAATCAATTGTCTGCTGGCAGGGAAGACAGCGAGGTCCATATAAGGTGATCTCACACCACCACTGCTCCCTTGAACAAGAGTATATTTTCTTTTGCAAGCTGTACATCTGGATGCCAGCTTTCCAGAGGCTGGGGTTGATCTATCAAACCCTGCAAAACAATCTATCTTTAAAATGAATGATGATGCAAATTGTTCTCAGAAAAGTAATCTATCAAAAAAAGCATATAAATTACAGACTGGACCCACTGGTGGAGGAGGAATGCTATGTGGTTTATATCAAGTTAATCCACTGCCAAGACTTTCACTGATTTATATACTGATATGGCAACCCCAGGCTAAAGGTAAAATGGGCGCAATACCAACAAAGATCCTGTTCCTGCAGAGGTTCTGCACATGCCTAACTCTCTGTGTGCTCCTAGTCTGCTTGGAGGAAGCTTCTTAAGCCACTGCCACCTCAGAGATGCCAAGGTGCTCCTGGATGTACCGCAGGGCAGAGGGTGCCTGCAAAGAGCCATCGAAGCAAAAGCTGCTCAGTTGGATGCCCAGATACAGCCATGCTACTGGGACAGGTACAAGGAAGAGTTGGGTGAGTGATGGCAACTCCTCCACACTCATCAGGCCCAGATCCAAGCTCATCCTTCTTCTCAACCACAGAGGATTTATGCAGGCCTCAGACAGTTTTCCTGGAGGCCCCATTAGTCCCAGCTCCATCACCACAGCACTAGCCATACCCACCCCCAGGGCTCAGCCCCAGCCCCAGTGCAATGGCTGAGGTGGGGCTCAAATCACTGTTACTCTGACCAATGGGCCTCAGACCTGATCCAAGACAACATCCTTATTATTAGCAATAAAATCATTAATAACCATCAACCTGTCCCTGCTGTGAGTCTTTCAGCCACTCAGCAGAGTCTTCTGCCCATTTCCATTGTGGCAGCAACCCCTCTCTTTACAAATGGACTCCGAGAGCAAGTCATGCCAAGGTTGGCTCACGCCAGCAGCACCCCACATTTCTGGGCTATACCACTAGCTCCTGTACCAAGGAGATCCACAGCAGAGAGGACAAGTAGCCCTGTGGATGGTGGGTGTTCAATGGGACCCAGCTAACTTTTCGTCCTGTGTGACAGGAAAATAACAAAGGCTCGTTACTTGCTGTAATTACTCACAACATCAGTGCACAGCTGAGACCCTTTGATATTTCAGTGGCAGGTGTTGTTGCTTGAGGGACATTTAATACTTCTATGTTACGCACAAAAATTAGATTGCATGACGATTGAAAGAGTAGCATCAGACACTCAGAAGCTGAGAAGTGCCAGAAATAAGATTGCTAATATGTTCTTCATTTAGTCTACTTTTGCATATCTACTTGATAAAGTCTTTAATTACACGATCTCATGTTTACAGTTGTATTACAAAACAAATTCAGGGAAGCCCAAATCAGCAACTTCAAACATGGCTTTTTCCTAAATGCTCAGTTCCTAGTGTGAGCAAGGCAATGTATTTTTAGGGCAGCATTTTTGTTCATAAAATGTGCATTTGCCAAATCTATTTTGTTTCTCACACAGTTCTGCTCTGCAGTACCTCTGATACAATGCTAACTGAAGCTATTAGCAGTGCTGGGAAGAGCAATCAGAAGCCACAGTGAATGAGGGAGTCTCTATTACAGGCTGAGTGAGGTTTCAGCTAATTGATGAGACAAGGTAATTTCTGTGATTGAAAGTCTTTACTAGAGATAAAGCTCTGCGTTATTATTAGGTACAGCTTTGATTTTTCATTAATTACTGTAGTAACTTTGGAAGATGGGGGGAGGTATTTATCCCACATAAGGTAAAGAAAACTGAAGTGTATACTTGGCAGAGTCCCAGTGTATTTGTCTGAGCTGAAAAACAGGACGTATCTGCTGGTAGACATCTATCTACTGAGGTATTTTTCCCCTGCCTCACTGTTTCTCTTGGCAGCACGATGTGCTAACTTTAGAAGTGTCTGAATGCCTTTGCTAAACTATTAGCACAAAATAAGCTCCTTTGTGTTTTACCCATTCATGCTTCCTAATTTATGTTCTGGCATCACTTTTCCTTGTATTGTAAAAGTTAAGAGCCTTCACATGGGGCCAAAATCTGTTTGTGCACTGGCAACAATCAGGATAAGTGCTCATGAAGTTGATTCAACTGCATCTGAGAAAGCCAGATCCCCCTCTGTCTGTTATTTACAATCCAATTCACACATGCCTACCTCAAAATCTTGCTCAGAAAGTTAAAGTGCACCTTCCTCTGCTTCAAGACAATGATAGGCTAACCAGAAACGGGAATGAACCACCATGCATGGGGCCAGAGACATGCTTCCCACAGGGCAGGTCTGGACTTACCATTTGCCCCATGCTGGGAGAGCCAGGGACCACCATGAAGTCCATCAGCAAAGCCAAAACATCCCTAAAGTGAAACTATCCTTTTACTTTTGATTTGTCTCTGCTTTACAGCAGTGTGGTTTATTTCCTGGGAAAGTGACAATAATAATAATTAAAAAAAAAAAAAAAATCTGCAGCAATAAATAATGGGAAGCAAGATATTCAAGAACAATAATCCAAAGCACTGCATGAAGTGAGGGCCTTTCCCTTAAACCACTGCACACTGCAAGTTCCCAAGGGCACGAATACACAATATTTCATGTTCTTTATGGAACCCAGGGAATTGGTGGTGCTTGACCTATGAAGAAAATATATAATTTATGAAGGGTGATACCGAGCCAAGAAGTCTAATGCGATGAAGCTTGACTGAGTTAGACCGTTTGCAGAAGCAGATGCAGACCAAGAATTTTAAAGCTTCACTCCTCCAAACCCAGAGTAATTCACCACCATCCCAGTGAAAAGAACAGAGAAGCAGAAGTGCTTTGGAAGTATTTACATCTGGGGCAGAGGGGTACTCTTTAAGTTAACTCCACCTGAGGCAGCTCCAAGGATGGTCCCTAGGGCAGGCTGACAAGCACTGGGATAGGAGCTTGACTGGAAATCTCAGGTGCTGGAAAACGTGTGAGCAAATGCCAGGAGAACAAGTTGCTGATGGGCCCCTTTTTGTAGATAGGTGGCAAAAATAATTGGAAGTGCCCATTTACAGGAGCTTTCAACCTCTTTGGATCCACCAACCATCCTCGCCCTGACCAAGCAGCAACTGTACCAGTTGGGATGTGAGAGTGGGGTATGGGGCCTTAGTGTTAGGGCTGCCTGGTCTTGCTGCCCCTAGATCTCCAGGTACAGCAAGGGGGGAAGTGATGTCTCTGAACCTGCAAAGAACCTGAGGCTTGTCATCCCAGCAGAGAGCTGAGCTCTGAAGCTCTGTGGCCTTTCCTGTCATGCACATGTCCCCAGGCTGCACAGTTGCCATCAAACCTGCATGCCGAGAAAACATTCCTACATCCTGACTCCTTGAGGGCTTTCCTTCCTTTTTTCCTCAAATTTCAAGCCCTAGAAATGGGCACTTTTCATCCTTATCTGCCTTGTTCCATCCACTTCACAAGACAATGCTCCTCCAATGTTCCTGATAAGCTCTAAAGCAAAGCTCAGGTCACACAGACAGCTCAGACCACAGATGACTGGTAAAGAAGGAAAGAAGGATGGAAAGCAAGAGGAAGAGATCTCTCCTGAAAGCACCAGCACACTCAGACTCTCATTTCAGCCTATCAACACAAAGACATAATGACTGCAAAGTTGGCAGGTAAAAGTTAAATAATGGTACCTGCCAACTACAGGGTGAACATGATGCTAAGAAAACATGGCTAAATGCAATACGTGAATCGGTCCAAAGTAAAACAAATTAAGCATCTACATTATCTCTTTTGAACTGTTTATAGCTGGGGTCTAATCACATTCCTATTAAGGTCAATGGAAAGATTCCAGGTAGCCAGGACCCAAGTTGGGTTTGGCTCCATACCTTTGGCTCCGTTGCTTTGTTCTGGGATGCTAACAAACATGTTTAATGGTGTGAGAGGGCTAGAAGTACCACTGCTGCCTCTGGGCTGCACAGTTCAGAACAAGGAACTGGCTCACCAGTCCCCTGGGGGAGAAAGGCAGCTCTGTCTGCTGCAAAAACACATTGCCTGATTCAGATGCAAAGCTTCTAATTTATGCAGACAGACATACTTGTACACAAATAAACACGCCAGTTTTCCATCACAGCATGTGGATGAGTGGGCTAATAAAAAAGGATGACATATCTTTCTCTTACACACACGCAGTCACCTACACAAAACCATGCTAAAAATATTTTGTAAAGGCAGCAGTCAAGCACACTGAATAGGGAATAGCAGAATTAAGACTGCCTGTTCATTTTGATACAGTTTTAAGGATTAAAGTTAAGCAATAGTAGTATTGTCTTCAGTGTTATGCAAACAATTCCTGCTCTGTTCATTGAGAGAACACAACTTGCATTAAAAAATCTTCTTTTTTTTTTTTTTTCTATCTAAAATCTTGGGGGAAAAACAGGAAACAAAAAAAAAAAAACCCAAGTTTTTTACAAATAAAGTTTTCTGGGGCAAAACCACAGAGATTAGGAGATGTCAGAGTTAATACTGCCCAAACATGGAGATGCCTTTGATTTACTCATGTGCCCATCTCCAAGGGAAATAAACCAAAACTGTACAGCAAGCCCTGACTTTTGAGTGACAAACTGCAATCTTAGTGGCAGCCTTTTAACAGAAAACATTTGTATATTTAAATTCCAGGAAGGCATTTGCCTGTTTGTTTTCAGAAAATCAAGGTGAAGACTGTGTCACCATGGTTTCCCCCACCACTGGTGCTAGCCAAGTCATTGGTAGTGATCCTGGCTGCCATCCTTCACCGGAAGAACAGCCTGCAGGAGGTGAGATTTTGACCAGACATCTGGTGACTAAGTTTGCACATACTCTCCTTCACATCTATGCCCCGGCTGAGGTCTTTTGTCTTTTTCCCTCCAAACTGTCCCTGCTCCAAGTCTGACATAAAATTTCTTCACTCACTGAAGTCCCAGTCTCCTCATCTCGCCAGCCTTGTCCCTATTCCTCTCATTTCCCAGCCCTTTTTTCATTGCTCAGCCATTCTCAGTTCACCGTACCTAGTCTTTTTGCTATGCGTTTCCAGTTGTCCCTTATTTTTCCACCCTTTCTATCCCTCACAACTCACCTTCATCCCATCCTGCTCCCTCTCCTAATTTCTTTTCCCTTCCTTTTCAATTTGAGGCAGCAATATCCCTACTGCTTGGGTTCAGCAGTTTTCAGGGACACAGTGGGGACAAACTCTGTGCTGGCAGAGCTGGCAGTGCACTGCCATCACCGGGAGGGTCCTGCATATCCCTGCACTGGAGCGTGCTCTGTGCAGATACATCATTTGGGGTGCAAATCAAAAAGTCCAAGTGAGTCTCTGCTGAGCATGTGAAAATCAGAAAGTTTTTGCCCAAACTTGCCACTGAGCAGATTTTAGTGACTACTGGAATGGAAGGGAAGGAGTAAAAATACACTAGACACAGGATCAACCTGTGGCAAGCATACCCTCCCCATTTAAAAGCAGTGACCTTCCCATCTTTAGTATGGGCAAACAAACCATTTAAAATCTTGGTACTTTCAGGAATGACTTGGCAGTAAAGCTTTTTTGCATCTCTGTAGCATCTCTTAACCAAGACTTCTGGATGTGGCTTGTAAGCCTCAGACAACTCTATTCTCCCAAAGGGCAGGGAAATGACAGATAAACAGATGGAGAGTGATGAACAAGCCATCAGTGCACCCACAACAGCCCACATGCTCAGGCTCCCTGTGTGACCTGCAAGGCACCCTCCTGGCAACTCCCCAGAGGTGTAATCTTTCCAGATTTCACTTTAACGGTACAGTCACTACATCTAATAAAAGAGAAAAATAGAAGTTTTGCTCCACGTTTATCACCATACAATTAAGTATAATACTTACAAACAACACAAAAGCATGTGCAGCTTATTAAGGTGGGAAGAAATCCATCTCCTCCTTCAGAATACATCACCCATTTATTTTCATGCAGGAAGTAACCCCAAATGTTTGTCTTCCCTGACTTTATTCCTTCCTTAGCCAAGCCAGGACCTCCCGCCAGAGAAACCTGACCCTCCCTTTCTGCATTCAGAGATTCTGCTCGAAGAGGCTCAAATAGCCTTTATCTGTGGCTTCTAGTTAATATTTGTACTATTCCATGCCTCCCTTTCCTGATTAAAAAGAGGAAAAAATGGCTTATTTTCTTTAATCATCATCTGAACATATCCATCATCATTAATAATTTAATCTGAATTCACAGACATGGACCATAATGGCATAATGTCAGTCTTGGTCTGGAAGGGAGAGAGTGGGTCATTTATCATAAAATGGATGGGGAAAAAAAAAAAAGCCTTTATGCTTTCCACTGCCTAGGGAGAGATCCAGAACTCTATTTCAAATCACATCCGAAAGGTAAAAGCTACAAAGACTTGAAAGACAGCTCTGAGGCTTCCCAGACTACCTGCCTACACAGACTTTCCTGCTTGGACCTGAAAAGCCTGAACAACATGTTTCAGAGAGCTTCACCAAAACAGGCAGGTGCTGGCATGATCTTAGGGCTACAGAAGTTCTCAGAGGAAAAGTTGTGCTCCATTTGCTAGTCTGTCTCCCCAGTCCTTTTCTGCAGTAATAACTAGGGAAGTTTTTTGCATAAAGACCATGAAATGCAACTGATGAAGTGCAGTAACAAACATTGGTTGATAGGGAATGCAAAGAAAGAAGGTGGGTGGAAAGAGATTTCTGTTGATATGTGATGAATTCTGAGGGCTGGTAAACCACAGAATTAGAATCTCAACTAAGGATTTTCTGAATTTTTATAATTTAAAAACTGAACACCCACAGTCTTATAGCTCAGTTTGTACCATTTCTTCTCAGGTCCTCTAAGGACTAGAGAATTTTTTTTCTATTCTTGCATCGCTTGGCTTATGGTTTGCCCTTGTAGCAACAAGTAAACTCATGATTCTTCATGCCACCCCCTAAGTCTGGGTTGACATATTCACTTCTGAGATTTCTCAGGATAAAATATATGTCCACACGTCCAGGAAGTCTGGAGATACCATGGTGTGAATGCCTGCTCCCTCAAGCTCATCCTACCCTTCTAACAGATTTCTCGTTGACTACACACATCAAATCCTACAGTCACACCATGTAAGTCTGGCGCTTCTGAGCATTGCAAGTTTACTGTACCTGCAGTGTACAGCTGACACACACACGTGCAGTGTATCTGCTCAGCACAGCGGGACTGAGTTCTATTGCTCAGGCGCACAGCAACCATGCTGTGATGGCACAGTAAGTGCAATGCTTTCCAAAAGCATCAGACTTCACCTGTACACACACCATGCACATGATCAAGGTTTCTGGATGCACAGCAGCCCAGACAGATTTATTACCTGTTAACTCCAAGTTGGTCACAGAACATCTGGAAACCCTGAATGAATACAGAAAATTCTCAAGACTCTCTGTGTAAGTGTTCTAGTCAAAAAAGTGTTCATATGAGTAAAAATGCCAAAAACCCTTGATCTAAATTACAATTTGGCATTAGGAACCACTGGTATGGTCTGCCTGCATACAGGCCACAGGCTGATAGGTTTAAGTGGTGGGCAAATGAATGGCTGCACAGTTTATAAAGAAATGTGTTATTTTTGTGTGAAAGAAAATGTTGTTTGCCTATTGTCAGTGAAGCAGAATTACTTACACTCAATCTTTTGACTGCCACCTATAGCAGATCTACAGGAAAACATCTTTTTAACTGAACATGTGACTGTTGGACATATTTGATGACAATGTATTTCAAAATGATCAAAGTCAACTGTCAGAGAAATTAGATTAGTCATTATTAGTCTTCAGTAGTTCCCATGAGAACCTTAAACAGTTGGTGGTTCTTCTTAAAAGATTAGAATAAGCCTTGTAATATGTCATGATGAAAGCAGTAAAGATTTGGAATAAAGAGCAGAGTGCTGTCTTTGTTTCTGAAAGTAGATGGTTTCAAATTCAGGCTTTTAATTGTACTGAATTTTATCAGCCTGTAATACAGAAAACATTGGAAAAGGGCCTATATCTTTCCACGAACTGCTGTAAATGGTGGTTTAAATTCATTCCTCCGAAAGAATCTGGTTCAAATTGGCCAGCATCAATGCCAGTAGATATTTCCACACCATTTCTACTCATTCCGATCAATTCTTACCAATGCCAAAAAGAGAAATTATGATGATAAGCAGTCACAGGACTAATTATTACACACTGAACCTCACAGCCTTATCAGTAAAGTTGGAACAAATTTTGCAGCATATTAGCCATGACCTAAAAGCAAAGGTGAGGAGTTTTGGAGCAAAATGAGTTGAGGCTTTAGCCACTACAACTGCTGGCCTGCAGTATAAAATAAACGCCAAACTTCTGCATTGACTGTTTTGTTCCTTCCACAACAGAAACTTGTGTGCAAAACTTTGCGTGTAAAAGTGGAAATTCTGTAAATTCAAATAATAAAAGATATCACTTAAGTAATATTTGATGCAAACAGTCATTCAAATAATATAGAATATCTGTGAACAAGGATTTCTTCGAAGCAGTAGCCAAGATTTCTCTTTGAAACAGCTTGTTTGAAGTCTCTTTGCATGGCCACAAAACAAAAGACTCTCTGTTTTAAGGATTACATTAAAGTATTGTTTTTTATTATTATTATTTATTTGTCAGAAAATGCTGATGAAGGAGAGACCCCCAAACTGCTATGGAGAGTATTATAGCTGTCATTTCAAAGACTGATAAGTTCTTTAGATCTTTCTCCAACAGTGAGATAATCATGCATCCTTGTCCTTTGATTACTTCTTAGCCCAAAATTTATCAAAGAGCAAAATTTTACTGCATTTTGATGTTCTTTACTATCAATGCTTTCTTTTTATTTTTCCTTTTTACACAACCCTAAAGCAAATACCTTAGAATCATAAAAGGACTTAAACCCTTAAACTCTTAAAAGTATATAATAGCATGAGACTTATAAAAAAAGAGGTGTCATCTGCTGACCAAGTTTTCATACTTCTTACTTGTGCAATTGATCTGCATGCTGTTAGAGAAGGCCTTTTTTCATTTAATGGGAAATATCATAATGCAAACAATGTTCAGTCATTTCTATGTTGTGTGGCTTTTGGTCACATGAGGTCCTTATGGTAGCAGCTGTTTTCCTGGTTTACCTGCTCAGTGCAGACCCTTCAGAATAACTGAAGCCACAACAGCAGTGGTATTTTAGTCCTTATAGACAGATTTTTAAGGACAGAAAGGATACTTGTGAGCATTTGCCTTGCTGCCAGTAGCACAAAGGCCATGGAAATTTACCCCTGGGTTTCTGCAGCCAACCCAACAGCCCCAGGTTGAACTAGAGTGGTAGTCTGAATCTCACCCTGCCTCCACATGGTTACTGGTTTTCCAGAGAAAGTGCAGGCTTTCTGTAGTGAAAGTGTAGGTTCCTGACTAGCTACTTACTTTTTCCAGCTATCTTCCACAAACCCCCTTAGAAGCAGCCCGTGAGCTCCTTGGCTATACCAGTACCAGTGAAGCGATGACAGCTGAGATGCTGGCTGTGATGCTGCCCCAAATCACACACACCACTTGAATTCTAGCGCTTCCCCTGGTTCAGGTTTGGCCCTGGCCAGCTCTTACACGTAATGCTGAGGCACTGTTTGGGAAACAGCCAGGCCAGAGACCATTACCAGATGGTGAATTATGGACAAGGCTTCCCTGTTCTGGGAAGAAAAAGGGATGTAGTCTAGCCAGATGGATGTAAATTAGGCCACTTATTTCTTGTTCTCATTGTCAACCGTCCCTGTGGTTCAGGGGTTTCCTGAGTCAAAGGTGGAGGTTTTTGGGGAGTTTAATGGTTCTCAATTAATTTTTCTTCCATGAATTTGCCCAAATGCCTATTGGACCCATGGACAGCTTCAGCATCCTCAACATCCTTTGGCAAGCAGTTCCACAGCTCATTTCAGTGTTATTGATACCTTACTTAAATGTAAGCGATAGTAAATCTATCACATCTTGCAAACTCTTCCAGGAGGATAATGGTTTTAATAACCATTGAAAAGGTTTGCTTTGCTTTCTGTCTGAGTATGTCTAGCTTGAACTTCCAGCAATTTGATTCCTGTTAATGCTTTGTCCATTAGCTGGAAAAAAACAAAACAAAACAAAACAAACCAACAAACAAAACAAAAACAAACAAACAAACAAAAACCAACAACATATTACCAAATACCTTTAATTGTGATCAAGCCATTAATAATCTTCTCCTTTATATGCTAAATCAACCAAGTTCCTGAAATCTCTCCTAATATGACATCCTTTCAAAACTCAGACAATTATCCTGAATATGCTTAGACATGATTTTCCTTTCAAAAAGGAGCCCCTTTTGTCTATGTAAAACAGACAGAAATAAATAAAATTTACTCTCTTATGTTTTTGACATCCTGAATATGTTGCAAAGAAACCTTTGGTCTGTCTCCATGGAGAAATCTTCTAATTGTAATAAACAATTTTACAATAAGCATACCACAATATCCCCTTATGTGCAAACTGTACTCCAAAATAAAAGTGGATTTCAGCCCAAAAATGTTAGTCTGAGCTGGAAGCCTGCTAAGTACTATGGAATATAAATAGCTTATTCAGCACTACATGTTTTGGGAAATTTTTCCATGGAGACAAGTTCCTTCTGAACATGAGAATGGCACTAATTTACCCATATGCATATAATTAACTTCATTCCACTGATTTTCTTGGAGGTTAGTGAGAAGATGAGGAGGGATCTTTATAATAACTTCATACCATCAAATGTGAAACAGCAGATCTTCTTACAAGATGCATATTGCCAAAGGAATTAAAAATAATGTCAATATAGTTCCATTGACTTGGAAGTAGAAATACTCAGTGTTTCATGTTAGATCTGAATTTCAGGTGTATTTTCTCTCACATCCCCATATTCTTCTGTTGTATATGATTAATGTTGAAACATAATCTCCTGGTAGAATGAAATTCTAAAACCTGCAAACTATGCATGCATTAAATTTGTTTCAGAGAAACTATACAGTGATGATAGCTACTGAAAAAATTAACACCTCTTTAAATCTTGATTTTCAAGTTCATAACATACCTTAGACTTTCAGGCATACATTGTAGATTTCTGACTTCTATAGAAGGAATAAATCTCCCCAGATGATAATCTTCCATTTTACACATCCACCTCACCAAAATCACATGAATCAATTTACTCTGCAGAAATTTCATTTTCTTCAGTGTTGACACTAGAAGCACCCACTGCATGGAGATGTAAATCACGTTCAGATATGCTGTATTTGCAGTATCCTTGCTGAGGATGATGTGAATACCTCTTGACCAAAACTAGTGGAAGGACTTTTCAAAGCAGGTCACTTGGAGCAATATTACCATAGAGAACTTTTACTTCCGAAGTGAAAATATGTCTTCAAACTCTCCAAAGTACCTCTGCAGTACAAGGTGCAAGTAAAATGGGTGGCATTTTAGAAACTGTTCAACTGTTCATAGCTCCTGTGCAGAAGATCTCAGAGGACATGAGAAGGCTTTGTAGGAGTCTCTGCTGAGAACTGAGTACCTTTGCAAAAAAACAATCTTCACACTTGTGCATTGTACCAGGTTTCATCAAAACCCTGCTAGAAACCAGTGCTTTTACCTTGTGAAATGAAATAACTGAGTTTTAATGATATGGCTTGAACCTGAATCCTGAATATGAACAGCATTATTCTCTTTCATCTTCAGAGGCTCACTAGATAGCATGTATTACACATCTGAGAAGATGGTCACTTGATTCACAGGAGTGACAAGCTAAATTCCTAGTACATTGAGATGTGTAAAACAGACAAGGGACTTCCATTTTGCTAATTGTCTCCTCCTTCATTAAAATTTCATAGAATCATCAAGGTTGGAAAAGACCTTTAAGATCATGGAGTCCACCCATTAACCCTACTTTACCAAGTCCACCACTAAGCCATATCCCCAAGCACCACATCTATACAGCTTTTAAACACACCCAGGGATGGTGATGCAACCACCTCCCTGGGCAGCCTGTTCCAGTGCCTGGCAACCCTTTTAGTGAAAAAATTTTTCCTAATGTCCAGTTTAGGACTGCTCCCCTGGTGCAGCTTGAGACCATTCCACCTTGTTCTATCACTAGTTACCTCTGAGGAAATCAACACCCACCTCTCTACAGCATCCTTTCAGGTAGTTACAGAGAGTGATAAAGTATCCCCTGAGCCTCCTTTTCTTCAGACTAAATAGCCCCAGTTCCTTCAACTGTTCCTCATAAGGCTTATTCTCCAGGCCCTTTATCAGCTTAGTTGCCCTTCTCTGGACTGGCTTCAGCACCACCTTTAACATATTATTAGAGTCTATTTGCCATTTACTGCAAGAGAAACAAGACCATGCCAGTTACACTGGCACAACAGCTACAAAAAGATATTCAGGTACCTCAGAATTGTCTGAACTGCCTGATTATGTGAATTTTCTAGGTTCCCAATACTTCAGTAGCAATAACCTTGCTTTGCAATTAACATCAAAAGAGACATCTAGGGATTTCAAACCTCCTTTTGAAATTTAATTCATTATCATAAGGTTAACCCTCACTTCACAGACTGTCTCCCCCAGTAGAGGCACGCTTTAATCTCAGAGGAAAGGTCTTGAAGCTTTCAAACAAGTCAGGCTGGAGTGTGATTCCACTTCCCTCCTCTGTAGTTTTTTCTCACCAATTTTTCTCATCAGCAGTTTCAGCTTCCCTTTAAAATATGTTTTCTATTTAATTTTTCTTTATGTCTCTAGCACTGTAATTTAATGCCACCCTCTTAAAAAAAAAAAAAGCCTTGTTTTACAGATGAAAAAAAAAGAAAACAACAAAAAACAAGAACAAACAAGCCTTTTAATCTTTCCTACATTTTTCTCTGAAGGGCAAATTTCTTTTAATCACTTTCCTGAGCAAAATTTAGCACAAGTAATTATACCTCAAAACAAAAGGAAGTGAATCACTTAATATGATGCTTTGATTTCAGGAAATACTAAATATAGTTAACGTAAGGATTTTTTACTGGGTTTTTTTTTTGCTACAACTGTTACTGCCAAAGAAGTGCTTCTTAGGGGAGAATAAAGAAGATGGTGTGGCGCTTGTTAAAGAACAGCCTTTCTGAAACACAGAATTGCTGTCTGGAGGGATTATGGTTTAGGTCTAACATGTAAATGTGCTGCATTTCGGTTCTGGCTCACTTCTGCAGACCTGCTTTTGGAAAAATCTTTTTTGTTGTTGTAGTTTGCTTTTTATTACAACAGTCACCCTAGTTCACATCTGTGTCCTAAACACAAGACCTTCCCAAACCTGCGCAACTGTTGTTATGAACAACAAAAAAGGTGTTTCCTGAAAGACAAGCGAGCCTCGTAGTCATCTAAACTCCACTCCACATAATCATCTACTGAACATCAGAGTAATAGTCTGCAGGTCATTTTCTCAGAGACAGTGTATATATCCATGGGACAGCAATGTGCCCTTGTGGCCAGGAAAGCCACTGGTGTCCTGGGCGCATAAAGAAGAGTGTGGCCAGCAGGTTGGGGGAGGTTCTCCTCCCCCTCTACTCTGCCCTAGTGAGACCATATCAGGAGTATTGTGTCCAGTTCTGGGCTCCCCAGTTCAAGAGGGACAGGGAAATACTGGAGACAGAGAGCTACAGAGATGATGAAGGGACCAGAACATCGCTCTTATGAGGAAAGGCTGAGAGCCCTGGGGCTGTTTAGCCTGGAAAAGAGAAGACTGAGAGGGGATCTTATGAATGTTTACA
>JAAGNO010004146.1:0-18636 GCA_033439905.1 Ceryle rudis | reverse complement strand
TTTTTTATTTTTCCCTAAACAATTATCTTTTTTTTTTATTTATTAGTACTGATAAGCTAGAGCTCAGCAATCCACAACATATTACCATTGTGCTGGTCCAAGGCAACTGGAAAAAATAGATTAACAACTTTAAGTTAATAAAACCATAAAATCACAAATAGATGGCCTTCCCTATTGTCCATGGCCTCAATCTGCAGCAATATTAGTGTGCCTTCAGTGAATAAATAAGGCAGTATAATGGCAATTTTTGTAATGGACTCATTGCAGACATGACCTCAGGACTTGGAATCTGCCCCTGGCTGGGCTGGAGTTCCCAAGGAATTTTAATTATGGGGTGTGAGGGTCAGGCTGTGCTTGTTACCTCTTTTGCAAAATAGAAACCCATTCTGGTGGGGCTGACTGAGACGAGTTGCCATACGATGTCTGTTTAGTGTCTTAAAGGAACAGTTTTCATGCAACAGGCAGCCGAACACACCCCATGCTTAGGTACTGTAAGTGCCCAGAGAGAAATCTTTAAAAAAACCTTCTACAAATCAGACACTATATCTGAAAACTTGTTAATACTGTTAAGGAGAAACCTCTGGTTAGGGTTAACACTTGCTTTCCTCATGGATCTGGAATGTCCTTTGCCTGTTGTATCCCAAATAGCAGGACAGTGCTGTCTTATGCAATCAGCTTTTGCCCATCTCTAGTTAGGTGACCATGTTACCTGCTAGGGTTGCCCATCTTACCCAGAATTTCACTAAAGCATTCAACAGCACCCAGAGAACAGGAGGAAAGGGGTATATATACCCAGCAGTGACCTGTTAAACCACAGACTGCTCAGGCCTGCACCCTCCAGGAACTGCCAAGTGTAGTGGGAAGGCTGGTCTGCTGTAATGCACAACCAAACTTAACTTAGCTAAGGGATGTCTTTCAATCACTCTGTGGAAAGCTAACTCCAGCTCCCACTTGGCTTCAGATTTAAGTATCCCTGGGACCTGGTTTAACTGGTGAAGTCTTCATTTTGTCAGTCTCTGGCATAACAGTCCATTAACCTCAGTGAATTACCTTGTAGTCCCCATCCATCAAAGTGTCTGGATACCTGATGAAATGAAGAGTTATTTCTTAGGTCTGTCACTATGTGTCAGCTCAACGGCTAAATCATTTATTCAGTATGATTAATCCATTATATCCCAGCTGTAATGTTTTTCCTGTCAGCTTGAAGAGGTGATCAGGAAAGTTCCCAGGAACCCCAGAAACAATAGCAATGGGACTGACAAATCACACATGGGCTTGGCATGCCAGTGGCATCCAGGAAGGCACAAATTCCCTCCACTCCCACACTGATGTTGGAGCATAGCTTATTTTGAAGACAATGAACTTCAGTGGGATGCAGAAAGGGCAGGAACTGCTTATGGGACAGCAAGAAACAATTTCATTAATAGTTCCTCTTGCCTAAGTGAACTGAGAAGATGTGTGGTGAGAAAGAGCTTTCATGGTGGAGATATGAGTGTTCAGATCCCATGATAAGCGTTGATACCCAGAAGCACCATTCCTCTCACCTGGTGAAACATCTTGAATCTCCCAGATCTATATTATCACTTTGGTTTCAGACTTGCTACATCAGAATTATACCTCACAACTTGCAGGGTTGCATCATCCCCATTTACAGACAGCATGGACTGAAAGAAGTGAGTCAGTTATAGGTGGCCTCCTGTCTGCAACCTGCCATTGCACCTAATCTCCATCCAGCACTGCAGAACAAGGCTAGCTGGTGCCTTTCTTCTTTCTCTGTCATCTAATCCTTGAATCTGGTTCATCTACCATGAAAGAATCTGAAATACTGCAACATCCATCAGTCCAGCATGCGCTAGTGAGGAGCAAGCTGTGGGTCAAGCCTAACAGCACTGGTGACAGAAGAAAGCATTCGGCACAGAGAATACGCAGAAGGATAGGCAGGTTTTCACTGTACATTCTTGAATATTTACTGGGCTTGCTTCAATTACAAGGCTTAGTGGCATGACCTTCAGATGTATAATGTTAAGTATTTTTCTAAGGTCATGAGTGGTAATTGAAAGTCAACTTCAATACATTAAAATATACTGCTAATAAAGAACTGGCTGAAATCAGCCCAGCATGATGCCTTTCAGACTTGGTAATAATGAATATACAAGTGACTTGTAACAGTCTACTCGATGGAAACAAAACATAATTTGGCTGGTCATTTGCTTTTGTTCCTTTTTTTGTTAGGGGAAAGGGAGGGGAGACAAGTCCTGTGGCAATAGCCTTGAACAGATCATCTCCCTCTTGAATCTGCTGAGATGAAATATCTCCTTTCAACAACAAAGGCTGAACTCTGATCAAAGCCCGACCATCAGCACGCCCTGCAGTGGTATACACCAGGTCCTGATTCCTGCAAGTGCCTGAGGGGGTGTGAGACTCCCATCCATCAAGTAATACAAGGACAGGAGAAAACACTGTAATTTTCAGTTCAGCCCAACAAACCCTGCAGCCTCTTGGCTTGCAGTAACCTGGAATGCATCCTGCAAACAATTAGCAAAATGGCTTTCCAAGCCGATCAACCACACATGGCTCTCCTTTGATATTGTTTTCTTCTTCCTCCCCTCCCTCCCAAGAGCTTTTTCAGGACCTCCACACACACTGCTGGGAGTACAATTATAGGACAGCGTGTACAGTAGAAATTCATTCAGCATGTTTCTGGGATCCCCTGTTTTTATGCAAGGGCCTCTGTGTCTGTTCTGCCTACACCCAGTGTGCGTGCAGTTATATGAGATGCTTGGATAAGCAATTACCCATCACGGGTGAACAAAGACTTGTTTGTCAGGCAAATATATATGTGCAAAAATGTACAGTCCTGTGTTGTAATTGTCTAAAATACCATTATGGCACGACAGTGAGTTACAACAAGCCAGAGCCCAGGGATAGCCTGTCTCTAAGTAATCATTTGTTTTCTGCATAGATCCTCCCAGAAGCTCCTCTCAATTTGTACTGCAGCCACATCTGAGAAACACTGCTGTTAACAGACAGAATGAAGAAAGTATTTTCTGTACTTAGAACGAGCTGTTATACCTCTTCGCAAGGTGAACAGGGGGTCTGCACCAGCCACCTGCAGGCAGGCAGGCAGGGTTCAGTGGTAGGCACGTGTGTCATCCCCACTTCGTCCCTCCCCCTGCACCCAGCAAGACCAAATCTCTTGCTACCCAGCCTTCTGCCTTACCCACAGGACCACACTATGGTCAACAGCTTACAAAGTGTTGCTGATGAGAAACTACCTCTGAATGGTTTCTGTGGTGTTGATCAAATTGTCTGCTCCTTTCTGACTCTTTTCCAAAGTGGAAGAAGTCTGTGCAAGTCACCGTTAAGTGTGCAAGTTTGGGAAATTGGTAACTGGTAATGTAAATGTTTCCACATCAAAATTCTCTTTCATACTTTAGGAAGATGGAACCACCCACTCTAAGTCTGTAGTTTGATTCTGTATCTTTGATCTATATGTTGAGAATTTTCTATTCTATTTTTAGGAGTTCAATTATTTTAAGAAGATAACTTGAATTTATTGGAGAGGTGCATTTCCACGTGTATCTTACAGTCATTTCTGAAAGAATCATTAAAACAAAAAGACTATCTCATATTTGTCCTTTAGCACTGAAAGACGACCTACTAAACAATTAAATAGCATAGATTCAATCACTGAAATACTCCTTATTCAGTAACAGGACTTAACTGCACTGCTAAATTCCACTGCAATCCATAATTTATAAACATGTAGGTGCTTTCTCAAGCAGGGATGTAGTTACCTGCAGAATCACACTGCAGTGCAGAGAAGAGTGTGCATTGGCATGGATACGTTCTTTTCTTTTCTGTGATACTGTGTTTATCTGAAGGTCTGTGAATTGCCTTTGTGTGTACTGACAGCTGCCTGATAAACACATTGCCACTGCAAAAAGAGATAACCTGCTGCAACAGTTTACTGATAGCATCAGTGTTCAATCTAAGGCAAATGTTAAATCATAGAAATCAACAGGTCATGCAAAGATCTGAGATTATTCAGTTTCAGAAGCTAAGAAGCACTGTGACTTTGTATTGGAATACAGGAAATCATATTTCAACTCTACATATAAATGTAACAGTGAGCAAGATGCAAATTTGGCAAAGTACTTCCGGGATTTTGGGGGCAGAAGCAAAACTGCTTGTGGCTTTTAAAAATATTTTTATCGTTATTATTATTTCATATCTTTTCTCCACAAATAGCTCTTTCCTGCAGCTCTTTCAGAGGTGTTTTCTTGTATTTGATACAGTCTCAGACGGGGGACACACATCAAGCAGCATATTTGTGATCTCTGACTGGATAACAGTTGTTTTTGGGTTCATATTTCCTGTGCCAGATTCATGATTATGAGCTCAAAAAATCACTTTATGTGCATGATTTGTAATCATTGCTTAAAAGTCAGTATATAATTCCTCAGTTAACTCATTCTGCCAAATATTCTTACAGGAGAAATATAAGTGGCTGTAATTCAGTCAAGGCAAATCCAAAGCATATTTACAGAATCCTTGCTGTATTTCTTCTAAACTAACAGGCCCATGTGGCTATATTTTGTTCGTTTTAATACAAAAAGTGGCAATAATAGCATGGAGTGTTGAGATCAGATACTTTGTTAACTAGGAAAGGCCTAGATAACAGACTAACTCTGTATGTTTTCTTATAGTTTGCTTGTCCGTCAGTTGTTGGCTTCATAAACTGTAGTTCCAGGCAGAAATCCTAGCCCTATCTGATCGCAAAAAAAACCCCTTTTTATTTGATTAGAGAAAAAACATAATTCCAACTACATTGTTTCACCTGGATTCAAGTGGCCTTAATTGTCTTGGAAAAAAAAAAGGTTTCACAGCATGACTCCGAGTGCAAATCAGTAAGGGAGATATTTTTGGTGAACGTTAGTCCTACAGAATTATCCATCATTCAGAATGCCTTTCTCTTTCATTTCACTACAAAGTTTCTATATTTTGCTCATACTCTTTGACTTTACAGAGTTCTTGGGTGTTTCCCAAGTTTTCAAAGCATTAATGTTTCCCCTTCTCAAAGATACCAGCCTTTTTCTGCACAACTCTTCACACCATCATCAGTACTAGATCCTTGGCATTACAGGGTCTAGCTGTATCTGATAGCTTTGTAAATGCAAAGAAGGGCATAATTCTGAAGAGTTAATGTTCACATAAAAGCTTTTTTTTTAAAAAAAAAAAAAAGAGATAGAAAGATAGATAGATAGATAGATAGATAGATAGATAGATAGATAGATTCTATTATCTTGGTTTCTCATGGTGTCACTATCAACACCAGGAATGCATATCACACAAAGCAAAGGACACATCCCCCTTCAGCTCAGGACAGTGTTCAACCAGTCTCAACTCCAAAGCACCTGAGTCTGCTGTTTCCTATTGCCTAGATACTTGTGATGGCCTGGAACTAGACAATAAGAAGCTCTGGGCACCAACCTGAAGGCAATCTCAGCTTTGCCCAAACAAACCAGTCAATGGCTGCCATAGAAAAAAGGCCTTCATCACCTCAAAGTCTGCCTGATCATTGCCTAGCAATTAATTTTACTCCAATTGTGAATCTTTTCTATATCCCAATGTGTGTTCATCAAGAAAAAAAGCAGCTTGGGAAGGTCTGCCCTTCTCCCATCCATTCTGTACCCTTCTCCTGAGTTCTCATTGGGAATGGAGAGGGGTACAGATTTTGGGTGAATCCTTCTCTCAGGCTGGTTATTAGAGAGGCAAAGGGAGAAGCAAAAGAAAAATTTACCTTGATGAAGAAGTGGAGCCACTAATTGCTGGTGAACTTTCCCTGCTCCTTCAGATCCTATGGGAACAGGAACCTGATCAAGCAGAAAAGCTATGGATCTTACCTAGGAATTTTGCAAGTAGGACTGGCAGTCTGCTTTCAGGTGGCAGTAAAATTTGTAATATTCCAGGACACCTTTTTTACCTAGCAGCTATATTTCTTCAGTTAGTGATGCATTATCACCTGCTGCTCTCCAAGCACTCGTTAGCACTGTATGTACATATGTGAGTAAGCTTCAAATCCATAAATACTGCTCCAGAATATATAGTATAATCAATCAGTTGTCTTTTCAACACAGGTCACAATATGGCACAAAGATCATAGTTTGCTAAGTGAAACCAGAGGGCTGCTCTCTTTCTCAGCAAGCATTCCCCTTGCAAAATCCAGAACTATTCCATTTAAGTGTTAGCAGTTTGCCAAGGGAAAGAACTCTTCTTTTTTCTTTTTGTCTTAGTATGTGACAACCAAAAACTAATCGAGTTTTTCCTGGGAGCTAGAGAATGTACAACGTCTCTCCAAAGTAATAAATAGCTGCTGGGTCTCTGACTAAAAACAGCTCAGAAAAATGCATCCAATTTTGTTGTGCCACATATAATTCCCTTCCTCCAAGAAGAAAACAGCCATGTGGTTAGATGCCAGCTCTGTGTCTGGGCATGCATAGTGGAGAGCTTAGCCTCTGCTTAAAGCTTGTGATAGACAGGGGATAAGGTCCTTCTGATTACAACCTTGATGTCTACCCTGGCTGTGAAGATAAGATTTGATGTGGACTTGTTGAGTAATCCAGGTGAGCTTCAGAGTTAGTAATGTGCTGGCAAATGGTTTCTGCCTCGCAGACTTTTTTGTCCAGTCACAGAGCAAGTGACCGGTGGTGGAAGTTATACTAGAAGACGAAACTCTTTTGTTCCAAAGAATTATTCTCTACTCTTCTTTCATGCCTACATATCAAGCGCTCCAGCTTTTAATTCTCACTGCACAATTCCCACAGTGACTAAGCTAACACGTCATTAAACCTTGGAGCCTCTAGTACACAAGTCCTAGACACAAGTCCTACCCCAGATAGATAATAACATCACATCATATCAAATTTGACTCACTATTCTGCCTATTCCAGAAAGCCTGTTATTTATTACTCTTCCTTCCTAGAATCAGAAGCTGAACAACTGATTACATTTCTGTAATTTACATAATCAGGACCTCTATGCAAAATTTTATCCAACTATTTGTACCACTCAGTGCCAGCCTGAAAATTTTATGAGAATGCCCAAGCTCAGCAGGTGTCAGCAGCTGCAGTCCAGGCTGGAACTTAAACACCAAGGATCATGGCACAAAATGGGTGAATTGCATGAACTCTCTGTTTAATCCCTTCTGATATAACCACCTCTTAAAAAAAACTTGGTTTACTACACACCAAAGGCAATTTTCAAATAAGGTATTAAGGGTTCGGCTGTTTCACTGTTACTGCCATGAAGGTGCCACACACCAGAGCTGTGGCTGCTCCAGCCTCTGTCAGAAATGTTGCAAGAATTGCTCAGCTTGCAGCAAGCAACAGGTGCCTTGGCTGAACGACCCCTTAATGGCCCCCTCTTCTCACAGAAGGGAGGATATTTGCTGTAGCTTCTCCACCGAGCTAAGGAGAATCAATGAGAAGAGGAAGCTCTGCGTTATAAACTGCAGTAACACGGCTAAAGGTAGCTGGCTGCAGGTCAAAGCACAGCGTAGCCAGACGCAGCAGGTCTTTCACATGGCACCAGGTGCTATCACCAGCAGGCCAAATGACTGAGCAGAAAGAGGGAGGGTTATGGTGGTGACTAACATAGACTTAGGTACCAGCAGGATACGTTCCAGCGACACCAGAAATGACCTTCCTCCTGCAGAGCCCTGCCAGCATGGTTTTGGACAGCAGCACACCCAAACTCAGATTCTCCTGCCCTGACTTCACAGACACTCTGTTGTTCTATACAGAGATTAGCTGCAGATTTTGCTGTTCTATCCTGTCCCAGTCCCCATGCTCCCATGTCTCTCATGCATGGTTTTAGCTCCCTGTTTTCCCTGCACCCCCATGTTGTCTTCTGAAGCATAGAAACTGTGTCTGCAAAACAGGCAGACTCACTGCTCCAGAAAGTGCCTGTAGGATAAAAGAAGAGATGGGTGGCTGCAGGTCTTGTATCATGCTCTTTTCTTGTCATAAACAAAGTGAGATACACTACATACAGTTTAATGTCCTTATTGCTCCACTTCATGCTGTGTTCTCTTAAGTATGGGTAACTCAGTGTTCCTGGGAGGACAGGGAAATAACACTTTTGCTGAGTCCATTTTTTTTCACTTGTTTCAGATGCTCTCAGGATGTGTTTTGGTTTTCCTGTCCTCTTTATGAAATGAAGACTGCAAAACCCTGGCAATGTGAAATTCATTAATGAAAGTGCCACTAAGATACAATTTACTCAGGGCTCTGCTCTTCAGAATTAACTCTAAAAACCAAGCACACATGAATCTCTCCTCCACAAATAAAATGTACCCTCGTTAATATGAAAATCATAATCTAAATAAAGCATTGAAATTAATTGGGGGGGGGTTGGTTTTTTTTAAGATGCCTTTTGGTTATTTGGGTTTTGCCATTTGTTTTTTGAGGCTTCTGAGTTTGCTTATGCTACATATGAGGATGATGTATAAAAGTTTCAAGAATTAGGACAAAAATAGTAACCTGAGAAAGAGAGAAAGCACGTCTTGTATTGAAGAGAAGGTAGTGGGAATTAAGCTCACTGATCACCTTTAAGTTATCCTTTTGCAATATCTGGAAAAGCTGTTTGCTTTTTTTTCATAGAACAACTAAACTAAGGCTTCCAACTCATTGCTTGTCTACAGAAATTTGGACTTTAAGCAAAACACTAAACACGTGGGACTGATAATAGAAACAAGAATTGATAAAACTGGAACTAGAACTGCTGCCTTATCCCACAGTGCAGAACTACGTTTAGTCCGTCCTTGTCTTCAAAATCAACCTGCCCACAAGCTTCTAGACATCACAGTCAGATTCAGCTGGGGTGAGCAATGGGGCTTGTGACTTTATTACTATATTCTGTTTTTTCTAACTGCATGACAGCATGCAAATGAAAAACGAGGACATTGCCTTAGCAGCTTTAAAATACTTTGTACTTTTAGAGTTGACTGGTTGCCATGGCAAGCAGGCATGTTTAGATAGCAAACATGAAACAGGGACCTGCTTGGCCAGTAGTGTGGGGTGGGAAGGCCCTGTGCATGCAGCAGTATGATGGTTTTGCTACTTCAAACCTCAGATAGGGTCAAGCTGGCTGAAGCTTTGTGCCCAACTGCTTCCTTTTGATAGCTTTGTTTTGTACAGAAGTATCAAGGGCGAATGAATCATTGTTTCCAAAACAGGAGATCAGAACAGAGGTTTGAATACCATGAAACATTGGCATTGATGGTAAAATAGCATGTCTTGCTTCCACATTTCCCTTACACCCATTCCATACCTCACAAGCCTCCTTGTTATACCAATGTAACTGAGGCTGAACTGTAGCCAGATCACTGGAATGCTCTGTTTCAACATCTTTTTTTTTGAGGGTTGTTTGAATATAGGAGGAATGACCAACATTGGCATGTAAAAATATGAAAATCAGCCACATGATCTGCACTTATGATGCTTTTCCTCGAATATACAGGAAGCTTTGGGCAGCTGCACTAGATGTGCAAATTAGATATATTTAAATGATGTATGTTTAAGCATGTAAGCAGTCTTGAGAACACATCCTTCAAAAACTGAGAAAAAAAAACAATCATGGTCTGATATTAGATTAGAGGAAATAGAAGAATATAAGCTCAAGAAAGAGAAAAGAATAAAAGTTGGAAAAACAACAACCTAGAGATTACCAAGGACCAGCCTTATCCGAAAAATATATTTGTATTGTATGATTCATAGAATAACACAAATGGGAAGGGATATCTGCAAGTCATCTTATCCAGCTGCCTGCTCCAAGCAAAGCAAACCTAGAACACATCACTTGGCACTTTGTGCAGTTGAGGTTTGAGTGTCTCCAATAAATTTGCAATAAATCTCCAATAAATCTGCACCAGGGTTTGACCACCCTCGGAATGGAAAATATTCCCTTATAGCTATTTGGAATTTCTCATGTTCCAGCTTTTGTCTATTGCCTTTCGCCATTTCACTGGTCACCTCTAAGAAAAGTTTGTCTTCTCTACCTCCTCCCATAGGCAGTTGAAGAAAGTCACAGGGTCCCCTATTGCCCTTCTCTTCTTAAGTCTGAACAATCCCACTTCTTTCAGCCTCTGAGCATATGTTTATGCTCCAGCCCTGTAGTCCAGCCCCCTGACTATCTTGGTGACCTTTGCTGGACTAGCTCTTGCTCATCAAAGCCTTTGTTGAATGGGAAGCCCAAAAGAGAACATGGTACTCCAGATGCAGTCTCACAAGTGATGAATAGAGAAGAACAGGTTTTCAGGGTAATTCAGGGAGGAAAGAACTTGGGGAAGTCATCTAGTCCAACCACCTGCTCAAAGCTGGGTCAATAACCACCTCCCTGGACCTGCTGCTGAGCTCTTTCTAACACAGGCCAGGATACAGCTAGCTCCCTTCACTTTAAGGACACACTGTTGACTGATGCTCATCTTGCCCATCTCTAGATGTCTATAATGTAGATCTCTTTCTGAGATGAGCACCAAAGGCAGCCTTTGAAAATAGTGACAGAAATAGGTGTCTGATCCATTTCAGATGTCTGCTTCATCAGGAGATGAATCACCCTCCAGCAATGCCTGCTTCCCTCCACTGATCATAAAGGGAGACCAGGGTGATTAGTTCTAATAAAAACGTCTATACCGGTGGTATTTACTTTCAGCCAGATCAATCCTGCCTCATAAATTTTACAACATTCCCAGATTTTGCTGGAAGATGTTACACTTTTGCATGTGTATGTGAGTGTGCACTTGCAGGGTTCCTTTGAATGTGAGAAGAATACAATTAATAAGGATATAGCTAGACAAAAATACACTGAACTGGAGGTACCTGAAAGAGCTGATTCACATTTCAATTGCAGATATTCTAGCAAATATCAAACCCAGTGGTTTATGAAGGATAATTTGCTTTAAATATATGCCTGAGATTTTATTTTTAATTATCTAGGTAATATAAAGATACTTTCTTTTTCTTTTTATTCTTTTATTTTGGTAACATTAGATAGATTTTTCTAAGGGGAAATACACAATTCAGCTTTGAAGCAACCAAGAGTACCAAAATGTTCATGCTACCCACATTGAGATCATCCTTAATTCTTCCTTTCCTCGATGAGACCTGCAAAGATGAGCATGCAGTCAGCATATCTGACTGATTTTAGCTCCTAGTGGAAAGGTCAGATAAAGTTCAACTCCTGTATAACAGAGCAACAATTCAGGAGGTCTTTAATCGTTTGTCCTGTAGATGAGCACGATCATCATCTTTCAGTGAACATAATGGTTAAAGATTATATTAAAACTCCCCTTTTTGAACAACAGCTCTCCTTTTGACCTCTCTGTAACCCGGAGTATTATGGCCTATTATCCAATTTGAATCACAGATGGGTGTTGCACTTTTTAGATGCACGTTAAATAACCTGCCACTTTCTTCTGACTGAAGACAGACGCACCATCTATGCAGGAAAATCCAGGCAGATAAGGCAAAAAACATCACACCCCATTCACAGAAACCAGCCTGGACAAGCAATGTGTGTATTCTTTTAATAAGTATGTTTTGAAATTTTAAGAACCATTGATCTTAATCTTTCAGAGATGACTTTAACCTCCTTTCTTATGCTTTGCAGCAGCTTCCTCAGAAGTCCACCGCAAGTCTTCCTAGTCATGACGACATCATAGCTGAGCAGCAGCCTGCACGCAGAAGGGACCAAGATAAGTGTCTCTGAGCAACTGACTGTGTAAATATAAAATAGAGACGGGGTTTGTTTATAGTGGTCAGAGCAGATAGGAAGTCTGAGAGAGAAAAGACAGGACTCTTCCAAAGTAATTTTGAATCATGAGATTTATGACCCTTGGCAATTATTACTTTATGAAAACTGTGGCTATCCAGTTGCTTGTCTCACAGGGCACAGCATACAGTATTGCATTTAGACTATTGCATTAGCAGAGGTTGGTCTAAAGATCTAATTCAAAGCAAGGACCCGCCTAGTTGGGTCTGAGCATGTTATTGTCGATTCTTCATTCAGTGATGAAGTTTTTTGCAGAAATATCTGTCAGACAGGTCCCTGGAGAAATTCTAGGGCATCTTTGAAGCAATTGCCTTCACAATAGCTAAGGAAGCACAATCCAAAAGCGGTCTGGCCCATCACCCTAGGCAGTGTCAGAAGTGGAAATTGTTGTTCTCCAGCTGGTTCTGTCTTTTTTATGCTCCTCAAGTTGAGAAGCTGGCAGTCAGTTCCTCTGTTAGCTTCCTGTTTCTCTGCTGATTTAACTTTGGGTATGGCATGTAACTCTAACCATACTGGAATTTATACCAGGCCTGGGATGATAAAGCTCCATGTTCCTGGGGAGAGAACTCTGGGGATCAGAAATGCAGTGAGATTTGTCCCAACAGCAGTGCTATCCCTGCACCATCAGAGACAGGGCACAAGCATTACTAACAAGGAACGACTGCACTTGAGGCAGTGATGTGCTCTGACTGAACAAGTGCAGTTCTATTGCTTTTTTAGCCCTCTTCATCTCTTCTTACTCTCACTTAATGGCATTTACTACAGAATTGGATGCATTCCTCAAGCAACTACTACAGTACATCACAACACCTCCTCACATCTCATATCAGGTTTATATGCTCATTTGTATGAGCCAGTGTTCTGTATATAAGGGGTAGAAACATGTAACCAAGCTAAACAAAACCCATAGCTCGACTAGTTCCGTGGTGCAGGCAAATCTCTTATTTATTTTTAAGATACCTAACAGTGAATTCATGTGCAGGACACACACGCAACATACCTATTAGCAGTAACACTGGACTTAGTAGTGGTAGTAGTTGTAGCTGAGGTCCATGACCACCAGTTTCATAGATGTGAATAACAACCTCCAGAACTCCAGTCTTTCAGCAGATATGCAGACCTGAAACATATGTTACCTCTTAAGCTATGCATGGATCATATAGTTCAGAAACATAACCAGCACTTTGCATGACGCTTGCTACCTGATTGCTGGGTTGTTACCAATATTATAGCAGAAGAAAATCGAATTTGAAGAAAAAATGCTGACACTGAGGGTAGCAATGCAGCCCAGCCCTAGGTATTTTAAGTAGGTGTCTCATATTTTGAGCAGAATCAGTAGGATACAGCAGAGATCCATCATATAAGGACCATTTTCTACTTGGGATGTTAGAGATTTAATAATAAATATTGCCTGAGGATTCAAATTTATAACCTAGTTTTGTGGGACCTTCTGGGCCCTCAGTACCTTTGTAAGAAGCCAGCAGTGCCTGTGAGAGGTATTAGATGGGTACCTCTGGGCCAGTCAAATGCACAGGCTGTGAGAGAAATGGTGCAACCCAGGCAGTGTCTGGACAGACACCTCTCCTGGAGAGCAGGAATCTTGTCCTGAGGACTCCTCCTCAAGCAACCCAACCTCCACTGCTGAACCCACTCGCACCGTGCCTGCTCTGGAGCTTCTTGTCACTTCCCACTACCCACAACCTCCCCCTTGCAGTTCAGGTGGACAGTCACTAAACCTGACCTAAAGTAATTTTCAAGCTCACCACACCCACTCCATACACTGTTTGCAACACTGACTTGCAAAAAAAAAAAGATGTCACTAAACATTACTTATTTCTTACTTCATTGTCTGCTTTTACACCTTTTCATTAAAGTTGTAGAAAATATCATGTTTGCAGAGCAGGTGGAGGGAAGATGAAAGTTTAATTTAAGGATCAAGTAAGCATTTTATCACAGCAAAACCACTGGTAGTTTCTCTTAGTCTCACAAGCTCCCTAGCAGGGACAAAATAAATGCTAAACGACAGTGACTTCACTGTGGAAAGTCAGCTCTTAAACAAGTGTTGCAAATATACCATTTGTTCCCCACATCATCCTATTTCTCCAGCCATTTGTGGCCAGGGTATGTACGCCCCTCCACAGATGTATATTACACATGACTGCAAGTCAGTATTGCTTTGGGGACATTTCATCAGGAAAGGCAGTGACGTTACCATCACCTGACACAGCATGATCTGAGATGCCCTTGCAGTCCTCTTGCAATGCCTGCTGTCAGCGTATGCTGTCTTTTCTAATGTCTGATAAGGTGCTGATTTTAAAATCTGCATATTACCTCAACTACCTCTGATCCAACTACCAACTGAACACATTCTAGAGTTACTACAGCAGTATATTGTAGTAATAAAAGTCTTGTGCCTTTCATAACCCAGTTCTGTTAACACATTATGAAGATATTTCTATCAAATACATTCTTTCATGTCATTTGCTGAAGTGAACAAAGTGTCTTGTGAGGTCTTCCAAGACCCTCATTTGTGTTTATTTGTAAATCTCATATATCACTGCTAAAGGCTATATGAAACTTTAAAAATACCTCAATATAGGGAATACAACAAAGAACACACAGAAGGCACACACTCAGCCCAGGGGCACAGCATCCTCCAGGGCAGAGAAAAAATGAGCCCAGATCCTGTGTGGGCAGACCAGGAACACCTCTACAGCTAGCCAGATTTGTCAAAAGACAATTTGTTCTTCTCTAGCACAACTCAGCCTAGTGAGAAACAAAACTGGGGGGGACTGCAGCCATAGGTGACATGCATCAGAGTGGGGACACTAAGAAATAGCTCCATGAAAATGAGTTAGAAGCAAAGAGCAGTGGAGGAAAAACCTGAAGAAGCAAATGGTGGCAGAGAAAACAAATAAGCAAAGAGTAGCAACAAGAAACATTTCCACACACAACTCCACACTCTTCTACCACCAGAGAAACTGAGGCAGACTAACCGTAACATGGGGTGAAACTCAGGGAAGTTGAGGCTAGGAAGGGGGGATGATAAGTGTTTGATTTTAAGGTAAGTCAGGGGAAGAAGGACAAAAGGTGTTTGTGGTTTGTTTTTTTTCGGTCAATACCCTAATCAGTCATCAGAAATTCGTGTTGTCTGTAAATAAGTAAAAATTCCCTGAGTTGAACCTGTTTTGCCTTCAACTTCCCTCTCTACAAGAATTAGTCTGCTCGAGGCTTTTATCAAGGAGCTTCCCTAGCAAACTGGCTGTTTCTCCTCAAAGAAGCAGCCACAGAGCACTGCCAAACATGTCTCATGGCAGAGACCACACAAAGACACAGTTTATATATGCAGACTTGTTTGGCAGGCTGAGGGGAGCGAAGTGTTTTGCTGAAGTTTGTCTGGAGGCCATAGAAGTCCTAGTGCAAACTGCTTTTGCTTTACACAGGTGCTTGTGACACATGTGCTAGAAAGAGACCAGACACTGAAATAGAATTAGCCAATTTCTGGCATTTCCTCCATGTGGTGGCCACGTTTACTGTGCGCGCATCCCTCAAACCACTCCTGACCAGGCTTGAACCAGCAACACTGCAGAGTGAGCCAGTGAGAAACTTCCCTGTGCCCAGAGTGTAATACCTGACTAATAGGCTTCTCTGCTACAGCTCTGCTTTAGTGAAGCCTGTCTGGTGGATGCCTGATTTCCAGGCTTTTTTAAGCTGTACAGGCTTTCGATCAAATTTAAGTTCATAAACACATGGAAATTGCTCAGCAAAGTAGGATGGGTGCACACCTACCTGCATTCCACTTTGGACGGGAATAATTAGCAGTTCTCTACTTTTTTTTCCTGCTTAGAATGAGCAGGTTATAATCGTCAGGAATTCATTTCAGACTTGAGTTGTTGCCCATGACAGACCACATGCTCTCCACTTGCAGCCCAGCATCTTGCTCTCTTCCCAAGCACACCACACAATATGCCTTAGCTCCTTTCCTACTGATCAAACTATTTTAGACCTACTAGCTGCTATTGATGCCACTGACTTAATGAACAGAATTAAGTTTTCTAATATGCCCACCTGGGAACACAATCTCCCTGACTGTTCTGCAGCACAGAGATAGAGATTGCTCTTTCAGAGAACACTCTTGCTAGTAAATTGTTTGCCAAGATGTCTGTGGGTGGCAAACACAAAGATAAGTGTAAGTCAGGGCAAATGTGTTTAAAATTTCAAACACGTTTATTTTTATCTTTTCTCAATATTTGTCCAGCTGTCTATTCTTTGTAAGAACTACCTAAATTAGGTTAACTCTTGCCCATCCATGCCAAATTCTCATGAGCAGAGCTGGAGGTGAGTTATTTGGTCATGTCACCCCCATCCTTCCCACACAAAACAGTCCAACAAAGTAATGTCTCTACTTTTCATCTTAAACAATATGTTGTGGAATAATAAACAGAAATCAAACATAAAATAAATTTCTTCAAAATTCTAAAATAAGCTTTGTCAAAGATAGCGTTCTTCCTCCAATTCTAACCCTGAGTCATGGTGTCAGTCAGACTATGAGATTTATCCATGATTTCAATTATTACGGCCTTCAGCACAAGTCACTTTACCTTTGGCACACGGCTCCCATCTTTGCCTTTTCAAAACCAAAATTGTCAGTGTGTGCCAGTATAGAAACTCTAGACAGAAAAGAACCAAAAAACCTCTATTTCCCTGCACATAAAAATCAAACTGAAGCTAATCACCTGGCACTGGCATCTCAGAAATACACCAGCACATTTTCCCTTGCTGTTCTCCCACACTCTGCTACCTTACGAGACTCAGTAACTCAGTTCCCAGTCACAGATACAAAATGCAGAACTATAAATGGCAACAGAACTGCGAAGAACCCCCACTCCAAACCTCACACTATGCCAATACACACTGGTTGACCTAATACAAGCTGCACACTTGGGGAGCAGTTTTTCTGTGTCATCCTAGTAAGGTGCTAAGGAGCCCATGTCCTAGGCCAGTATAACACAGTCGCTGGATGATGGAGCCAAGAATAGGCCATAAGAGTCTTTAAGGGTCTCAGCTAACACAGCAAAATCATGACAAGTTTTCAAAGGGAAATTGAAGTTGTTTCTTTTGTCATCCTGCCTCTCTTCTTTCTCAGTGTTCACACAACAGATCAACTTTCACCATGCCTCCAGGAGACAATGCTCCAGGGCAGGACTCCCAAACCCTCCATGGACAGAACCTCAGAGCAGGAGACATAAGCATACACACAGAGAAGTCTCCTCTGCCTGCCCTACCATATTTGCTGCATGAAATGTGGCTTGCAAAACCACCAAGGCTGTGTGTCACATTTGACAAGATCATCCTACCTGCTGGCTTAGTAGATGCTACCAACCACAAGTCTGGTCATGCTTTCACTCCCTATTGTGTCTGTGGGTCCACCCCAGTGAGTGTGCTGGGATGCTGAGGGGACCCAATTCCTGTAATGAACAAACACATGAGCAGATGTAACTTCGTCCCATGGCATGGGCAGAACAGCTAGAGTTTCAACTCTAGCATGATACAGTGTTGGATTGTGTAACATGTCCAATATCTTCTGCAAAGAACAAGGTGCATGCTGATCTCCACTGCTGAAGAAAGCAAGAATAATTTAATTTGAAAAAAACCCTATGACTAATTCAGAAAAGGAACCTGGAATATACTGAGGTTCAGGATGGCAAGAACCAGAAGTTTCACCTTGGGAGTATCAGATTGAACCCTAGAAAACTTCTTAAGCAGGAGAACAATACAGTCTTGAAACAAAACATCTCTCCCACACAGAGGTATGGTGGAGTCTTCATCCTTAGAGATGAATTGTAAATCAGAGTAGATACGGCTTTGTCTGATGCCTTCAACTTGAGGATGGACTAGAGACCTTCAGAGGACCCTTACAACCAGCATTATAATGATTCTATGAAAACACAAACTGGAATTGACAGCTTTATACAACTGCTTGATTATTTGCCCAATCCCATCCACTCTCATTCGCCTGGAAGTTTATCACTTGTATACATGTTGCAGCATCCTATCTAAATATTTCTCAGCCTTTCTTTCTAAAAATACTGACTGTGGTACCCACAAGCAGCCTGTTCTTTGAAGTCTCCCTTCTGTTGGGCTGAAGCATCTTCTTCCCTCTGTAGGAATAAGTACAACAGGGAGTAAGAAAAAAGGGATAATCTCTCAGATAGGGTGAAAACTTAAAGCTGACACAATGAAGTTTATCATCAGACACTACAAATGGATCTGACCTTTCCAAGTATAAGCTCTGCATTGCTACACACTGTTGCACATCTGTTTGATTAACCCAGAGCTCATAAATAATATTAGATAGATTCATCTCTGATTATATACTAAGATATATGCCAGAAATTACTACCTAAACATTCCTTTTGGCGTCTGGAATAGCCCAGACTTTTACACAATTCAGCCACTCTCACACAAGGACTACAAGCTTGTGTTTGACAAAGTACATCTTCCAGAAATACTTTATTCCTGCTAAAATAAAGACATCTATTCATAGAATCATAGAATCATTAGGGTTGGAAAGGACCTCTAGGATCATCAAGTCCAACCTTCAATCTAACATCTGTCTATCCATTAGACCATAGCTTCAAGTGCTACATCCATTCCTTTTTTAAACACCTCCAGGGATGATGACTCCACCACCTCCCTGGGCAGTCTGTTCCAGCGCCTAACCACTCTCTCAGTGAAGAATTTCTTCCTATCTAATCTAAACCTCCTCTGATGCAACTTGAGGCCTTTTTCTCTCATTTTATC
>JAAGNO010004145.1:47742-57884 GCA_033439905.1 Ceryle rudis | reverse complement strand
GTCAACCGCGAGCTCCGCAAGGCAGGGCCGAGGTCCAACATCTCGGGCAGCGCCCATCAGTGTGCAGGGACTCCTCGGCTCTGAGACCTCGAGCCTGTCTCCCTCAGCCCACCCGCGTCTGCCCCAGCTTCTGAAGCCCCAGCTTCTGAAAGCCCAGCTCCGCCCGCTCCTCGCCGCGCTGTGCCTTTCCAGCCCTGCCCGCACAGCCAGGATGATACGGACCGGCCGCTCCTCCCTTGGTCGTCCCTGCCTTTGGCGACCTAGCTCCACTGTTTCTCAGATGAGTTTTTCCCTCTCATCCATGCTTTTGCATCAGGAACTGTTAACTGCATTTTCAATTCGTCACCTGCGAGGGGCCATCTGAAAAACCTTTGACAAAACCTTGTTTTGCCATCACTCAAGACACAAGTTTGGAGTGTAAATTAATTTGCTGGAGATTGCATCTGTACCCTGGAGAAATGCAAAGTTGCTTCTTTCAGCTTTTCAGCTCTCTTTGCCGTCTTCTTAGCACTGTAGTTTGCAAACAGTTCTGCACTGATGGCCACTAGGTGAAAGATCAGTTATGTCAGGACATGTAATAGAGAAATGCTGAATTAATAATAAGACCAGGTTTCATTTCACTGTGAAGAGTGTTGACAAAGGCCTGGCTTCATAAAGAAGCCTATGACACAGGGAATGACCACTCCCTGGGTTTTGCAAAGTGAAGCAAATGGGATTCACTTCCAGGGCAACTGATTCTTCTCAGATCAGGCAGGTTTCAGAGGCTGAAATACACCTGGTTCATATTAGCGAGGCTATTCAACATAGTAGTGAGGCTATTCGTTGCTCGAGTGTTGCTCGAAGCTATAGGTTGCTTGAGTGTAGCAGAACTCGGTCACCTTTGCTACGTTAGTTCTGTTAAAAGACCAGTGCAGTCTGTAAGTGAGAATACATGTCCCCCAGGACACAATCTGAAGTTCCTCCACCTCCAGCCCCTATTTATATCCAAATGGCATTGGAAGAATTTAATGAGGGTGAAAACTGATTACACTGAGACTTTCTTTCCAGCTGAGACAACTGGGGCAGCAGAGTCAGGGAGGAGGGTTAAAGCAGCGAGTGAGGCACTGGGAGAGGGTCCGAGTCAGAGGCAGAAGACAGGAAGTGAGGACGCTGGGGGTAAGGGGCTGCAGCCAGTCTTCTTCACCAGAGGATGGTGGTGGTCTGAGCACGGAAAAATATAATTTGTACTGCAGCATGTTAAGTATTGAGTATATCCCCTGACCAGTGTTTGAGACCCTCTCATCAAAACAACCACAAGAATTTTCTCATCTTTTTTCCCCAGCTGTGGGCTAAACAATGCATTTTCTCTTGAGCTTACTTAGTTTAAATTCTATAATGCAATAACCCCCTAGAAATCAGCCTGATTCTGTCTAGTTCAGACATCCTTCCTAGAAAATTCTAGGTTCTGAAGGCAACAATTGGCAAACTAAAAGAAAAAGAAATTAAAGCAAGCTACTGTAATGGAGACTGTCAGGCCACCGTAATCACAGGTGACGCTACCAACCTAGTCAGAACAAAAGAGAGCACGAAGACTCCTGTTTTGCACAGCTACATCCCTGGCTACTGCAGCAAAAACTTATAATACACATATGGGAAGACAACTAGTGCAGTTTTAACAGCTAACAGGATCAGATTAAGCAGGTAGAAAAGAGCAGTGGCAATACTTGGCCGGCCAGCCCTGGATGGCAACATTTGCTAATCCACAGGATGTAATCAGACTTGCAATTCATTCCCAATGCAGACTGTGAAACTCATCAATAGCAAGAACAGGCAGCAGATTTACAAACTGCTCAGAATAAAATCTAATTTGTTACACTAAAAATGATTTTTTGCATAATGTTTATTCCTTCTCATGCCCATGCCTCATTTTAAAACATAATCCAAAAGAGTTACGGAAACTCTCCATCTAAAACGAAGGAAAATTAAACCCAAAACACTACAAGGAAATTTTAAAGTGTTGAAAGACAGGTGTGTGGAAGGGATAACTCTGGCTTCTCAGGTCTGGAACAAGTTGCCTAAATCTGTTGTAATCCCAGCTGCAAAATAATCTGAAATAGATGGAACTTCATGAAGGCAGAGTGTGTCCCTGAACACCAAACACTGTGCAGTTGTACCAGTCTGACACAGCACATTTGCCAACGTTTAAAAATTTTCTTTCCCTTGCAGATAATCATAAATGGGTGGAGAAGAAGCTTCATGGCATCAACTCAATGTGCTTCAGTGCAATCACTAACTGGATTTGACTTCTGCTTTGTCTGTAAAATACATAATCCTATAGGGGAAAGCAAAGATCCATCAATAAATTAGAGCCTGATTTATAGTACTCAAGGATTCCAAAGTGGGTGGAAGGTAGTAGAGTGAGAGCTAAAACACATTATTTCTAAAAAGGAGCTGGGGGGAAATCTGGAGGAATGGAGACAGGAGTTGCATAACTAGACTGGTACTTGCACCCACAGACCATGTGGAAGGTTAAAGACAGAACAAGACCACGTTTCTCCAACACAACGTGGGCAGCATTAGTTTGTGTGGTGCCACTGTGCTAAACCCCCAGCAAATTCACTGGCCTCACACAATAGCAAGCAAGAGGAGAATCAAACCAAAATTTCATGTCCACAGCAATGCTCCAAAGCCAGCTTGAAATACAGGGCAAAAGGGGAGAGGAGGGGGGAGTGGGGGACACAGTAACACTAACTTTGAAAATTCCTGTGCTGCTTTAGTTCTATTCGTATAAAAGATTTGATAGCTGAGCATGAGAGGTATTTCAGGATGACAGGTCTTCCAACAAAAGTATCTCCTTAGAAACAAGAAAAAAAATGTTTTGCTCTCCTTCTGATTAGGAAATGCAAGTAAGAAAGAAGTACTTTTTTCTCCTTATAAATATTTAAATTTGTGCTTCCCCCCAGAAGAGAAAAAATGAAATTAAATCCAAAGACTCAGAATAAGCTTCCAGGTGATTTCTGTGCTACTAAGTTTAAACGAACAAACAAACAATCAAAAAGATCCTTTTCTCCTACTTTGTTTGTGCAAAGATATAAATTAAAAACTCTTTAATTGTGAAAACCAGCCATTTTTTATGAAACCCAAGTTTGAGGATAAAAAATTACTCTTCCCTGCCTGTGTCCATAAGGGCTCACTGGGCAACTGCAACAGCTTTGCACTCGGTGGAGGTCCTCTTGTCCTGGGCTGACTCTCTTGATAAGCTCCAAGGAAGAAGCAACACAGAATCAAGCTAACCAGGGGCTTGAGGGTGGCCTGTGGCAAGCTTGCCCCCCCAGCACTGATTTAGAAGTCCTTTTTGTGTCACGGTATTGTCTGTCTTTCCACACTGGCAGTGAGCATGGGGTACAGGTATATGTCAGTAAGGGTAGGGGCAGCCCAGTGACAGGCAGGCAAGCAAGAGCTATGGTTGCAGGAGAGTCTTCATGTCATGGTTACCTTGAATCTCCCTAAACGTGCAGCAGTAGGAAAGGTGATAGCAGGAGCCACCTGTGTGTCTGTTTAGGAACACAAGCCATACAACTTCACTGTTATTGCTACCCGGAAGAGCTCAGCTGAAGGCACAGAAACAGGGGCAGCTGTGCAGCAGCTGCAGCTCTAACTGCAGTAGACAGGGTACCTGTTCCTCCTCACTTTTTGGTTTTGCAGAAATGCTACTTCAGTCTTCAGTGCCACACAGGCAACAGGAGGAGGGGATTCTCCTTGTGTAAAATAGCCTTTAACTGTCTTGCCTTGCTTATCCTTTCTATTACTGTGGTAAGACTTGCTGTTCTGTTCCCAGGTTGCCTTATCTTGCAGACAAGGTCCTCTCTCACTGATTAGCACAACGATTCCTTCGTCCTCATCCTGCTCTCTTTTTAGTGCAAAATGCAAGATGACTACTCCTTCAAATAAAGACACACGGGCTAGAGCAGGATGCCCTGCTCTGCAAGTAAGCTGTAGATCTGGCTGAGGAGTAAGTTTGCACTATGATTTTCTCAACAGTGTTTTAATTAATTATCACACTGCTGGTGGTGCCTGCCAAAGTCATTTAGCTGTGTCTTCAGACACATCTTTCAAAATGCAATGCCAGGGGAGAGACATTCCTACACCCCTTCTGGGGTGGTGTGTAGGGGAGTGTAGTCCAGCTCCCCACTCATTGGCCATCAGGCTGGTTAAGTACAGTCCCCCTCTCTCTCCCTCACGCGGCTCCAAAACCCTGCCTGCAGTAGGTTAAAGATGATGTTGTCTGAAACTTTTGCAAGGTTACGAAAATGTGCAAGGGCAGGGGGAAGAGGGGAGAGAAGAGCTCTTGCCTGACTGAAAGCACTCAGTCCCAGTGGTGCTGAGGAGCCTGCAGGGGCAGGAGCATGCCCCTGCGTCTTGCCAGCAGGGTGTCTGTTGGAGAGACATCAGCATCCCCTGTTCTCCCTTCTTCTTCTCCTGCAATCTGCTAAACTCACCTCTCTGCCTGTGGAAACAGAGCCTTCTCACTCAGGTCCCAGCCTGGCAGCCTGCATCCCTGCTTGCCAAGGGGAGAGCAAGGAGGACTAGAGTGCAATGCACGGCATCTCCAGTGTGCGAAAATGAATGTGTCATTTCTGCCTTGAGGAATGTATCAGGGAAGAGAAGCCACTTCTCTGGCCTCTGGGCTCTCTAGAGAGGGAGAGTATAATCACACACCTTCTGCTTTTCCTTTATTTTGCTCTGCAAGGCTGCCAGATGGTGTGTGGTGCAGCCAAGGCTGGATTCCAACTTGTATCTCCTTCGGTTGCTCACAATTTACTGAGAACAGATTCCTCCTTGGGCTGACATTTCCATCTCATCCCCAAGGGGAGTTGGTTTAATTTTCACTTAAAGTTTAGGCTAAGTTTGGATCACTGCTCTGGGATTTCACAACTGTTGAGTAAAAACTCCCTCACAGCCCAACACTCCTGCTGTGGACATCCAACCCAAGTGCTCATGGAGCGAGGGGTGTGCTCCCAAACGATAGCTCAGCCTGCCTGTGGTCAGAGCACACTCGTGCAGTGCCTCCAGGGACTACAGAATGATTCTGCAGTGATTTTGTACTCCTAACTTCTATGTGCATCATTTTTTTAGGTCTTACACATATTTAAAATATTTTGAGCAAACCTTGAGTCCAGGTAATGATCTGGTTTCAAACTATGAACGGGAAACAGGCCAAGTTTGTATATGCACAGTACAATCTCCTTGTCTGGTCTATTCTACTTGCCACATGTAAATAAACAATAAATAGTGTTTCTTTCCATCTACTTCCTTCATTACATTATTTCACTGACTTGACAAGTATGCTGACACTTTGCAGGAAGTTGTACAGATGTGGTCCATGTCCCCAGAGATATGAAGAGGAGATGTGAAGAAGAGGGGAAAGGGAGAGAGAAAGCAGCGGCTGCAACAAGATCCCACCGTTCATAAATCAACTCAAATCACCATACAAACTATGGGAGGAATCTGAAAAATGGCAGACCTGATTCCTTGGTCATGGAGGTCTTCAGATCCCATAGGCAGGATTTCCATGTCGGAAAATTACATTTTCCCTGGGGACCCTTCATGCAAAAAGACCATGTCAGGGAAGTACATCAACTTGGTCTTCAGGGCATCAAAGGATGCCATCATTGTCATCTGCTTATGGCAGCCACAGTTCTGGGGAAGCTTTTCTCTGTTTTTAAAGTCCCAGAGTGCTCAGCCTAGCATCTCTAATGTGAAAGGCACACATCTGTCACTGAAAGCATTGATATGTGGCATGGCAGAGAAAAGGCATGTTCCAGCTCCTGACAGAAGTCCAGAGGCACCAGCCCTGCGTGTCAAGGGCAGTCCCAGAAGCAAAACCATATTGCCCATCAACATCACAGTCCTCTTCACCATCCAGAGGACATATACAGCAGATAGAAATTTGGCTGCTTTGATGGTCTCTGACACCATCCTCCTCCTGACTGACTCCTGCTGTGCCCCAGTGCTTCCCTGAGCCCATAGCAGACAATAGTAAGACCCCATTGATGCTCAGAAGGAAACCACTAACTGCAACTCTTGTCCTCTGCAGATCCTAAGGCCATGTGTAAACACTTTGTAGAGAGAGAGTAGGAAGCTGAGGCACCAAAGATTGAAATGGCCTGCCTCAAGTCTGTGTACAAAGTCAGGAGCAGAAGAAGACCCAGAGGCCAGACCGCCTTCAGCAGGATGGGGTTCCCACCTACTTGGGTTCGTAAGGGGTATAAAACCAGAATAAATAATGAAGAGCAGGAGACGTATTTGCTGCATCTGTCTCCTCTGGGAACCAGTGATAGCAGGCTCCAGCAGTGCTTTCTCCTTCTCCATATTCACATCTCCCAGCACATCCTTTAAGTCTGTTGGGGAATTTTTGTTTTCATGTCTAGTGGTGAAAGAGTAGTCACATGTAGACTCAAGTCTGCAGTTGTGTAGATGGTAGGATGCCAAACAAGAATGGCTGTTCTTATAAACTTTCCTGTTTAGCTACCTCTACCTCAGTAAACGTCCCTGTGTTTAAAGTTATAAAGAGGCCATTCAAGGGGTCACTAAAAGACCTAGAAATCTCTGAAGATCAGACTCGAGGCATGAATTGGGTAACGGTACTATTAGCATAGCCTGTTTTTCTGAGGCATCTGATAACATTGTAACTAACCAAACTATGACATAAATTGGCCCCAGGAAACAAGCAAAATAGCTCTGTGGGTTGTTTTAAATTATTTACCCTGTGGGAATTTTAAGAATTCCTGCTAAATGTTTAGGGACATGTGAATTCTATTTCCAATCAGTCTAATGCCATGAGAACTCTGTGAATGCAGCTTTTTAAAGGAATATTGGTTCCTTTGTTATTGAGTGAACAAACTTCTTCCTCAAATTTTCTAGGGTCACGATGTTGAAAGTCATTCACATCCTTAGGTATTGTTTTATATTAGAGTAAGAACTAAGACTTCCAGGCCCTTGCATGTAGGAGCATTAAAAAGTGTGGGTTTTTTGACCTTGGACAAACATGAAAAAGTTTTCTCACCTTAAAATACTCAGAAAATAAAAGGCAAAGTTTCAGGATAATGCATGTAACACTGTGACTCACACAGCTGAGGTGAGGATGCAGATGGAGTGAAAACTCCCTCTGACAAGTGTGAAGGTTCCAGGAATGCATCTGCTTTGCTGGTGGCAGTGGACCCCCATGCTAGCTGCCAACCAGACCCCGAGATCACAGGATGGCCTGAGCCTTCACTGGGTAGGGGAGCACACTCATGGGTGGGTGCCACCTCCGACAGCACATCCATGCTGCACCAAGGCCTTCATTGCTGGAGCTAGGCTTTTCCTCTCTGGGGAAAAGAAATTGTGGACTCTTTCCTGCTGGCTTACATTTTCCTCCAAACATCAAGGCTTTCTGAGGCCATTTTGATGTAAAGCTGACAAAATTTTGTTTTGCACAAAATTTCCCACAGCCCACCAAAGGTCTTCTTGGCACTCAGCCTTGCCACTTGTCTCCTGCTGGATGCCTCAGCTTGCCTCCAGTTCAGGACCAGACAGCACTTACCCATGGAGCAGCTGTAGCACAGGTTATTATGCAAAAGGCAGATTCTGTATCTCATTGCTCAGACTGCTCCTTACAGAGACAGCTTTTTCCAAGGATATCTGTATTTACCAGACATGGACTAATTCTGGAGATGTCTGGCTGTGAGATGCCTAGGCACCCTGGACAACAAAATGCAGGACTCTCTTTGGCAGCAGTCCTGACCTAGATGTGATCCTGAATTCAGGTCTTAGAAATGCCACCTATACCCACTGTAAATGCCACTGCAGAAAATGTGACGAGATGCTGGGAATGGGATGACACTGTGCTTCCAACAGGACAGGTGAATCAAATCTATGCGTACTTGTTCCACCGCATGCAAGGGATGCATCCAATTGCATACATATGTTTTAAACCTCTGTTTTTCTACAAATCTTGTGGTTGAGGTATAGGACTGCACTGACAGCCCTGAGAAGAATCTGTAGAAAATACACACAGCAAAAAAAATTAACACTACTCAGTCTAGCTTAAAAACTGCTAGGCTTTCTTTGATTTGTTTCAAAGGACAAACGACGGGTTATTTTTTATTTGCCTTCTGGTCTTTGAGGTTTAACATTCTCATGTCAAACTCTTCCCAGTGGCCATGAAGGCTAAACATTTACTCTTCTGTAATGCAAGCTGTGAGTCGTAAGTAATCTTCCATCAGGAGCAAAAGAGAAGTCTTACATAAACTACCTGCTTTCATGAGACTTGCCCTCCCGAGGGCTTCAACCCATTTTAGGATTAGTGAACAGTTCACAAGCTGCCCCTGGTTTTCTTTTGCTTGTTAATCTCCAGTCAGATTCACTGAATAATTCTTTTATCATTTATTTACATTTGCTAGCAAACTAGTGGAAAGCCCCCCTCTGATTCCTCTGAATATTGTGGTTTGTCATCTTGGCCAAGCAGGGATTGTTGTTGTTGTTGTGTAATTTTTTTCTAACACCCCAGAGAGAAGAATGCATTGTAAAAGACAGTATTATCCTCAAAGGAGCTTCCACCTGTAAACATACAAAAAAAAACGGTTTCTATGTAAGAGTTTTCTTAGGACAAAGGAGATCAGAAAAAAAAAAATCTTTCCTTGTGCTTTAGGGACATTAAAATATCCTAATTAGAGGTTCACCCAGTAAGTTGCTTTGCAGGCAACTGAAGAGCACAATCGATGCCTTGTTTGATTGTGTGTTGTCACCTTTATTCCTTCCGAAGATAAAGCAGAGACAGACAACAGAGCAAATAAAGCTAACGCATTAAGGAAAATTTGGAGCTGATTAGGCATGGTAAAGGAAGGAATCAGTGCTCCATGGATAATTCACGATGAAACAGCTGCAGGCTTCTCTTTTGAGGAAGTAAAGCTCAAAGAAGTATTTTCAACCTAAATAGTTCTTTGTTTCAAAAACTTACATTATGACTCAATCACGGTATTTTGCAGTTTTGTGCTGAATTAATTAAGTTGCTCAAGATTAAAAAATAATGCCACTCCAGCTTTTTGTTTTGACACTTTTTAAAGCAAACCACTATTTTTAAAAACCTTCTGGGTTGTAAGCTGCTTTCAAATTTGCTTTTAAAAAGCAGAAAAGGATATTATCTTCCACCTTAGTTGAATAATGACTTTTTTTGATTTAATGAGTAGTTATTGATCACTGATGGTTTTAATGAGTAGTTGTGGTTGGCCTCAGACAGGTATTTCAGCTGTAATATTTTTTGTTTCACTGAATCTCCTGTATCCAGCAACTTTCCATTCAAATATCCCATGTAAATCCACAACAGTTCAGCTGCTCTGTGCTCTGTGCCCTGTGCAAGTGCCAGTCTTAGAGGTGCTCATCAGCTATAAACTTGGTCCCACTGGCAGAGTAAGACATCTGTCACCTTTCCTTTGGCTGGCACAGTACTAGCCAGAGAAGCATACCAAAACCATGCCAGCTTCCCTGATTCTGGTAGAAAAACATCACTCTTAATTGCAACCCATTGTCTTGGTCAGTGGTTTTGGGATCTCTGCAGATCTCTGCAGAAGATCACTTGTGCTTGTGCAGAGCTCAGTATCAAAAACATGATTAATTAGACATGATCCCAGATACCTGGGACTTGCTGAAGAAAGGATACATTGGAGCTGTTGCTTTTGGACTTGCTCACACTGGCAAGTCTCTGCATACAGATTTATGCATACAGGTGAATGATTCCTGCTTTGAATGAATGCTGCAGGACCAGCCCTTCAAATTTGCCTTGTAGTGTATAGAACAAAAAGTGGTCAAATTTCTACTTTCCTGTAGAGTAAGGCAAAACTAGGTCTGTATGTATTTTATATATTTAGTCTTAAATTTATGCAGACTTTTTACATTTCTGTTGCCGAGCGTCCAATTTCCTTCCCTTTTCCAATTTTCATTTTTTCTGAAGAAAAAAAAAAAAAGTATCAGTTTAAAAATATACTTTTTGACAAAAATTAAACATTTCTATCTCCTCAAAGTTATTTCCAGAGCTTTATGATAGCAGCATAAATTTAACAATCTGGAAACTGAATCTGAAAATGCAGATACATGAAAAATATAAATGATTTTTCATGGTTTAG
>JAAGNO010004144.1:47500-50288 GCA_033439905.1 Ceryle rudis | reverse complement strand
AGAAAGAAAGAAAGAAAGAAAGAAAGAAAGAAAGAAAGAAAGAAAGAAAGAAAGAAAGAAAGAAAGAAAGAAACCCAACTAATGAAAAACAAACCAAACCAAAAAAGAACAGAAAATCCCCTTTCAATTCTGAAAAAAAAACCCCAACAGATCAAAATTTTCTTCCTCTTGAAAAATGAAATCTTGTCTAACAAGATGCCTACCTGTAGTTTCATGGCTGCCATACAGCTCATAAATTAAGCAAGTTCTAACCTGAGTGCACTTAATGCTGAAAGAGCTACAATGTTTAGTTCTGTAGACTCTACTCATCCTATGATCTACAGAGGTGTTCAAATGTCTTACGCTTGAGGAAAATCCACCAAAGAATGGAACAAGACTCATGCTTTTGAGGTCCCTTTGGCATTACTTCTAACAGGACAAGTGTAAACACTGCTGTTCTGGACAAATTTCAAATGGAAAGCAGAGGTACTAATGAAAAAGTAAGTTTCCTTGTACACATCAGGAAAACTGTTTTCATCTTCTTGAAAGGATTTTAGACCATTACTGGGGCAACATTCTTCTACCAAAAGTATTACCTTTAAACAGACCATGTGTATAACTCTCTATGGTGCTTTCAGTGCAGTTACATGAGCTGGTCTTTTTTGAAGAAACCATTTTTCTACTGCATTTCAGTGTGTTTAGCTTAGTTTCATTTTAAATGAGGTCCTTTTACATAGCTAACAGGACTGCCCATCAGAATTGTTATTAACATTCCTCAACAGACAAAGACCACTTAATTTCCTCCAGCAAAGCAGTGACTTGATAAAAAAAGGACTATTCTGATCATCACTTCCACAGGAGCACATTTGTATTGTAAGACACGGTGTTTTACGGTTCCCTGTACATTCAGCTCTGGAAAGCAGTAGGGGAGCGTGGTCTGGGAAGTGGCAACAAAACAACACTGAACACATGAAATGCCTCCTTATGCATTCCCGTGATAACGTGCCCATCCGAGACAACACTGCTGCCATTGTACAACATGAAAAAATTATGTCCATCTCCATCAAAGAACAGCACAAAAAAAAATAGAGAGATTTTTACTGTGGTTAGTCTGAGTTCAAAGCTTGGGGTAACACACTTCTGGCTGAAGAGAATAAACAGTTACACTTAGGCTTACTGTATATAGCTTAACGAACACATATGAAGATCATATAAATAATTCACATTACTCAAGAGGTGGCGAGTTGAACAAGTCCCTTCTGGTTAAACTTATTTAAAGATAAGGTGAAGTTAAGTGAGTGATGGCACAGTTACAGAGGCCACGGTCCAAGGGGAATTTGGACAGTCTAAGTTACACTACTAGAGTGGTCTGTGCAGAATTATGTCAACTTACAGATCTTTAGACCTTATGGGAAAATGAAATGTCTGATCTCTAAAAGAAGTGATACAAGATGAGTATTTTACAAAGAACAATTATGCTTTACTCAATATTTCTATGAAATAAAAGTGGACATCAGCAAAACATAAAAGGAAGTACTACGGTAGAGCTGAAGAGCAAGGTCAATGACAACAAGGAAACTCTAAAATACTAAATACTTGAAACAAAATGCCACACTTAAAAAAAAAAAAAAAAAAAAAAAGCCGTTTCAGTCAAGTGCTATTATCAAGTCTCTCTTCCGCAGTACCTGAGAAGTATGTAATGGATCTATCCGGTCTCTGTCTAGTATTATATTTTAAGCATTTTGTTGAAATTGCAAATGTAGAGAGCATTTCTGGAGTAATTGCTATATGACCAAACGCTAATGCATTATTATTTTTGCCTGACCGTTAGCCACAACCATCAAATTAATGAATTAATCTGTAATGGAGATTTTTGTTCTGGTGAAGAAATGGCATCAACAAACATTTCATCTGTTAATATTACAAGAAGTCTGCAGTGTTCTTCTTGTTGGAAGGGTAAGATTAGAATGACAGTCTGTTTCTCTTTTATTATAGAAATATATTACACATGTTTATGCCTGGTAATTAAAAGCATTATCCTGAGCCCCAAATTCATTGCTGTAATATTACTGAAGATTCTGTAACTTAGAAGTAGTAAAATTCCATCAGCTTTTCATGATAAAATTTACGAAGCAAAAGAACCTGCCCTTTCAGTGCTTTCTTTGTTTTGAATGGTCAAAATGCTAAGAGCATTCCAGTTCAGTAGCTCTGGATCAGAAACATGTAGAACAGTTAACAGTAATAACAAATAGCTATAGAAAATAAGCAACAATCCTCGCCGCACTGAACTTTGCAATTTAACACTTATTTTATATTTAATTAATTCAGAAAGTGAAGAACTTCAAAACTGGCTTTGAACAGGCTGTTTGTTAAAAAAATAGAACATTTATGTTTTCACTGTTGTTTTTTCAAATGTGATGTGACAAAGTGAAAAAGCTGCATGAAAGTGTGGTTCTTTGTGTGATGGAAGTGGGATGCACCTACTAGTCTCACATCATCAAAGAAACAGACATATATCTATAATTTATGCTTTGCTTTAAGCTTCCGCTGATCCGATGTGGCTTTTTCAGACAACACAGGCAGCCCTGGCACAGCCTGTCAATCATCTGGGCATGCTCAAATTGTAGACCATTAGTAGGAGAGACAGCAAAGTTTCTTTAATGACGCTTTTATATGTGGTGTGTTGGCAGTGAAACAGAGAAGAATTGACTTGATCAATGCATTAGTCTAATCATGGGGTTCCTGCTCTTAATTTCTTTTGTCGGTAATTTCCATACTCAAGCAGCATTCAGGATACTTGTAAAGACAC
>JAAGNO010004144.1:0-42500 GCA_033439905.1 Ceryle rudis | reverse complement strand
AAATTAACCTTGAATACATGCTGCTTATAGCTGCACACATGCTATTTCCCAGTATCGGTGTCGTAACTGGATGAATAAAAAGAACTGCCAGATCTTCCAAAGCCTTAGGTGGGAAACGAGAAAACTCAACCCTTCCCTTCATCTACGCAGGTGAATAGTTCAGCCTGTAGACTTGCCACATGGAAAAGGAAGCCTACTGGGGAAAATTAAATCAGCAGTTTGAGACAGTTGTACCATATTAAGTAAATTTAGACAAACCACATTAAGCAACTTAATATAATTTGTTCCCAAATTTTCAATGGAACTACCATTCAAGCTTCTTATCTATATTAACAGGTACAACAAGAGCGATTTCCAGGGACTGCTCAAATAAGTGCCAGGTCAATCACAGAATTAGTCCTTAGGGACTTCATAAGGGTATTGATATTAACTTAGTTCAACAGTGAGCCTTGCTGTAGGGGCAAACAACATCACTGCACTGCAACATACATTACAACATCATTGCACTGCAACATACATTTGGCCTCTGCTTGATTTTGCTCAGTTTGTACAGTTCTGCACTCTCCTATTGTTTCTGTTGCACAAAACACTGGAGCACCACTTTGATAACACGTCTGAGCATATCAAAGGCCAAGGGAATTCTGTTATGTAAACACATCATTTATTACTATATACAGCAATGATTACCTGACATCAAAGCTCATCTAGGAGTGTGCTGTGTGACTGTCGAGTAGGTGGTCTTACTGTTAAAAAGCCCTATCGATTGACAACAGTATGGAGAAGAGACAGTGAAGGGGAAGGGTATTCTATCAGTACCTTCATCACAGTAAGGAAAGAGCCTCCCAGTCAACATATCACTTAAATACAGATATTTTCCTGTGCCCACCTCCTCCAAAATTGCAACAAAAATGGAGAAACGGTGCTCTGGGGAGCCATGGCAGACAGGGTAATAGCTCTGTTCTGCCTCGCTTATCGGCATCAAAATTTAAGACTAGAGAATATAGTGGTCACAGGCAAGTCAAGGATGGTCTCTCTATCACAATGTCCACCAGCTCCAGCCAGTCAGAGAATTACAGGATTTGGGGAGGAAATAAAATAATCATTTTCTCCCCATATGGGCAACTGAATTAACGATGGTGGCCCAGTGACCAGATTTATTAATCACATAGAGGAGCAAGTAGCAGTACCAGAAAGGACTGCTACGGACATTTAAGGGTTGGACAATAAAAAGCATCGCTGTGCATTTGAATGGCTAAGTGGCTTTTCTATGGAATCAGATTCAAATTCATCATCTTGACAGAGAAGAGGCATGAAACATAAATGATCTGTAGTGTTAGATTGTTAGGGTTGTTAGATGTACACAGGTGTACTATATTCTAAAGAAAAACCTATCCAAATATAAAAACTTCCCCACTGCACTTAACCGGTACCTCAAGCAGTTACTAACCTGCATACAGGTACAGCTTCCAAGTATGTAAATGTGTCTGCAGTGTTGACCCATGAGCTCTGTGTCTTTAAAGCAGAAAAAATGAGAGAGTATGAATTAAAAGATGAAGTTTGTATGAAAAAGCATCTGTTGAAAATGTCTGTCAGAAAGACTCCACACAGATATATAATTCTTCCATGATGGAGTATATGGCTTTTCAATAGATATCTCTTGTTTTACAAATGGACTTTGTAAAGACATCCAAGATATTTAGAGACTAAAGTTGGTTTTAGGCACCTGTATGCGTGGTTTCTGGAATATGAGAAAAGAAGAGACTATTATTATTAATTTGAAAATATTTGACATCTAATGCAGAAGTTTTTGTCATGAAACAATACTTGATGTAGCCTAAATATACACACGTGTGTGTGGCAAAGGCTGCTTTGAAGAATAACTTTCATCAGTTTTGACTCATTGCAGACTCAAGTTTAGCCAGAGGTGGAGTCCTGCTGAACCCAGTATAAGTTTTTACAAGGACATTTCTAGAAACCATGCAGACAAATGGGCCAGTGAGGTTTAGCATCTGGAAAAGGAGAGCTGAGAAGTCACAGGCAATGAATCCAGACTTAAGGACACTTGAAACAAGCTTGTGCCTTCCAGACCTGCCTAGTAGAGCTTCACGGAGGGTGTCCAGTTTACCTAATTCTTGAAACAGGCTTCCCAAACAATTTCTGCTTTGGCTTGTCTGTTGTACCTAACTTTGACAGAGTTGTTGAAAGATCAGAAAAAGAGTTAGTGATGATTTTAAAATGTTTTCACGACGTATCCAATTCAGTCCAAAACAAGCATCGCTCTTGCACTTGAAACTGCTTTAAACAAACTCAGGGGCTGCAAGAACTTAGACCAGTTGCCCAAGAGAAAACTGAGATTCCTGGAGCCACATTACTGGTTTCAGGCTACCCAGAAATTCCACTTTATGCAAAAGCCCAACTCCTTAGAAAGTTAGTTAATATAGCTTCTAGTGACCAGGTGTCCGAGAGAAGAAATGAGGCCACACTGAAGGAGGACATTGCTCTTTAGAGACAAACAAAAGATGGCATGATTCCTACTCACCAAGAATTTACTAGACCATATGCAAACAAGTTGCAGGAGCTTAGCATCTGGAAAGGGGAAGCTGAGAGGCCATATGCAGTGAATCTAGAATCCTACACCAGGTTCACGAGGGAAGCTTTAAAAATAAAGCCTGAGCAAGTGAAAAGAGATTCAGTGTGACAAAGAGAGACGGAGGAACAAAGAGCGTGAGCAAGGGTACGGCTGAGCTGAGACACAGGCTGGAAACACTCTCAGTGCAATGTGAATTTTGAATTTGGGGCCTGAAAGAAAGAAGACTCCAATAGACAGGGAAAATATGTTCAGAATGTGGTCAGGAATTTTTTGAATGAGTTTCAAAGGAGGGCAATGGAACAGAGAGTTCATAGAGGAAAACAATAAAACTAGCTCAGGTAACAGTTATAAAGGAAAAAGGTGAGAATTCTGTCAAGAATAGAAAGAAAAATGTGCTATCTGATGATACGAAGCATAGATACAGGGCTTGATGAAAAGTTACATTAAAAAAAAAAAAGGGAAAGAAGAGTCAAAGTTTATAAAGCTTCTATCATGGGGAAAGGAGAGTTGGAGGATGGAGAAGCAGAATTATTTGGCCCTGATTGTGAGCAGAAATGGAAAGCCTTGACTAAGTGGCAAGAGCATCTTGGGAGACCTGCCTTCTATTAATTTTCTTCTGTGGGCTAAGCTCTGTCTTAGGTGCATGCTTTCTATAGTATTTTTAACTTCTGAAAGGGACTGGTGTTAGCTTTTAGGAACTTAAACTGCCATGGTAAGACAACAAGAAAACAATGTAGAGAACAATAGAAAGATCTCCAAAAACTCACTACTCCACAGCCTTCCTCTTCAGGCCCTCTCCAAGAACGCTTCCCACAAACAAATTCTCCTCAGCTCAGCTGTAATTTCTTCCAAACACATTCCCGGATCACTGGGAATACTAAGAAGGTACTCCACCCCCTCATTTCTTTGGGTTGTGTACAGAGGCTGTCTTCACTGAGACTATTCTATCTCCTCCCCTTATGCATTCAGCATATTCAATATATACGATCTATAGGTCAGCTCAATACTGTTACATTGCTGCTCAAAATATAGAAAGACTATAGTTTTCATAGAAGTAGGACTTTGAAATTTCAGATCTCCCAGAATAAGACTTCCCAAAGGGATAAATTCTGTTATTGGGCTGTGAGCTGGATACAGATGTTTTCACCAATACTTAAAGCCTGGTATTAGTCATCTAATCTGGGTAAGAATCTGGCAGAAGAGTAACATGGCTATCTGTAACCTGTCCCTTTTTTTGCCATTGTAAGCTCCTTTCTCTATACCAAATGCATGAATTACAATAGCTTTTGCAAAAAGCACCTTTAAAATATTAGCATTTTTCTTTATAATGGGCTAACTGTTCTAAGAAGACAACAAGGGAAATAAGGTAGAAGTAAAACTTAGTATTGAGACACAAGGGAGAAGAATACCCAGAGTTCCTTAGATAGGTATGTCTGTAGCAAGGTAATATTTTTATGAGACATACATGCAGAGATATGTAGAAGCTACCTGTATTCATCCAGAATTGTGGCCTCTCTAGTAAAGAAAGAAAAAACCCTCAAATAATAACAAAGCTGGTTACGATGATTATGGAAGTTAATTTACTCATCTAACAGCAGAAAGAAAAAAAAAGAGAGAGAGAAAAGAATGCTTAGCAAGTTACCAAAAATATAGAAAGGATTGGAGCAGAGAGAAATTTTGCATCGTAGTTGTATGTGCACACAAAGTTCTTACACTACTTGTAGACACTGATGTCCTGACATTTTATTTCCAATCAAATGCTTGCTTGCTAAACTAGCAGACTCTTTCCATATCTCAAGTCACTCCTATCAATGCACCATAACAGTGATAAGGAGATGGCTAGTATCATTAAATACCACATCTGAATTACACCATGAAGAAGTAAAGACAGGATGAGACACTTCCTGGGTGAGCCACCAAGAACATATATAAGCTGTTTAGCATTCTCTTAATGTGTTGGAGAATACTTGGTGCAAGTAAATGTAAGAGGTATTGAGAGAGAGAATGAATGGAATTTATGCAGCTGAAGGATACGAGAACAACAATTTTTCTAGAACTGGATTTTTGAAAGACATCTTTTGGTGCCTGATTCAAATAATGTGGGAAGTGGTACCAACAGGTAAGTTCAATTAATGCTACTCAGATATGAAGTTTATGATGACTACTCACATTCTGCAGGATATCTGGAAACTTAAGTTCAGCCCAGTGTTCCTGGACAAGCTGTAGGCAGGGAAGTGCTAATTTATATTCTTTGCTGGGACAGAAATATTGAAACAAATGAGGTAGGGTGCTGGAGCAAAAGAAGCAGCACTGTTGTTTTGGAAATATGCAAATATGCATATATAGTGTTACCGTCAATTGTAAAGGAATTGACTCAGTATCTTAATGACTATAATCTACAATCGCAGTGAATTAGCCCATATCCATCCCATATTTGTGTTTGTGAACTTCTGTTGACATCTCAGCTGCACAGATCACAGACTATTCAGCCCGTATCCATCCCATATTTGTGTTATTGAACTTCTGTTGACATCTCAGCTGCACAGATCACAGACTATTCATGGTTAGAAAGGTCCTCCTAGATCACCGAGTCCAAGCATACCCATAACAAAAAACCCACTTAATTAATCACAGCATGTGGCCCTGCAAGTTTATTTCCTGAGTGAGCCATCAATTGATTCATCACCTTCCTGGAGCACTCTTAGATTTACAAGGAAGCTGTCCTACTTGTGCAGCGCATCAGGAGTGCTGCTGGCCCTGTAGAAAAGAGCGGTATCTCAAATGCCATGTCAAGTTTAAGATGGGCTAAACCAAAGAAAGAACAATCAAGTTTATCTGAATGGATTCTTTCCAGCGATGTCCCACCACTGTAAGATAGAATAAGCTCTGCGTCCCCTTTGGCAAATAAGTTTGTGTGAGCTGAGAAGTTAAGGTTGTATAAGTAGGGGGAACCCAGAAAAGCCACTGGGCCTGAATTCTGGAAGTCAGCAGGAGCTGGCAACAGACTTGCATCCTGCCTGTTACTGGCATGGAGATGTGGGGCCTATAAAGCCTTAGAAAAGTGATTTTTTATTAAATAAATTTCCTCAAGACCTTGAAAACATGTAGAGCAGTCTTTGCTACGGAGTTTTACTGGAAGCAGTAAATGAGAAACATTTCCTGAACAGTTTATCAAATGTGTTTGTTCTTAGTGCTCAAAAAAAAAAAAAAAGTGATATACTGCAAGGTAATCAGGGCCTTTTATAAAATGTTATCCACCTTTTGGGAACAAAAATTAAGAGGAAGGAAAGAATCTGAGAAAGAGAGACAGAAGGACGGCAACCGGTGCGCAGTTCTGTTATGAATATATATGGTGGCCAAGGAAAGCATCCCATGCAATTAACAATACACAGCTGTAGTCACACAAAGTATCTCCTCTGTGCAAGAGCAGAAGTTTATACAGCTGCTTCTAGCTACTCAGGAGTCGCAAATGCAAACACATGATTGCATTATGTTTACAAATTTCCTGCAGAACCTTCTGCAGTCGTATGGATTAGATTACATTTACTCCAAGCCCGATGACAAATTACTGTAGATTAATCTCTCCTTAAAAATATGTGGAGCTTTTAACAAAGTGTACATAAAACAAGCTGCTAGTTGTTTTTCACTGTTAATAATGATTCCTTTTAAAATCCAAAGTTTAGAAGTGTTACAGGGCATGCTACTGGGCTTTCATTCATTATACTAATAAAACTCCATGAAGTAGACTGTCGCAGCCAGAGGGTATTGCTCCTTTCTGACAGGTACAGTGACAGACACAAATTTTCTATCTCTGAATAGTACTATAGATACTATCAGCTGAGACAAAGAGAACAAAATGTATGACAATCGTTCAGTCTCACAGCAAAGAGATTTGTAGCTCGCTACTAAGTATGCTTCCCAACAAACAGACTATGTTGTCCTAGGGCTACATGGAGGAGTTATATTTTCTTTGAAAATTCAAGGGTGTTTGGTTTGTTTTCACTCTACTTGAAAGATTGTTTTGTCGGTTACAGCTAAACAGGTGTGGGGTCCAGGCTTTTTATTTTTGCCAGCAAAATGACTATTAACTGACCATTTGTTCTAGAACACCAACAACATAATTTGCAGTAAATATTTTAAACAAACATTTTTCTCAGGTCAGTTTTCAAAAATCTAATAAATAATATCCAGAAATGAATGCAACTCCCTCTCCCTCACTCAGTACCGGCATTTCTAAAATGCTTTTCCCAGTGATAAAACAGAAAAACCTTGGGACCAGTCCAGCGAGGACAGGCAAATCTCCTTTTGCCTGTAAAGTTTAATCTGTAGCTTCTGGGCCAGAACGCCCATTTAGATTTCCCAATAAAGAAAAACAAAAGAAAGCATTTTGTTAAAGATGTGGATTGTTCAGGGCAGCCCACAGAAGAGTCTGATAGCACCCTGCAAGCCTGTCTCCCAGGCTTTGGCCCATTCCTTGCAGTACTCCTAAAACTCCTAGCAGATGACTGTAAATACTATGGTGGCTTCTGGAAGAAGGTTAAGTTCTTGGCCCCAATCCATCACAGTCCTTTACACCAGGGGATTTAGCAAGTCAGAATCCAAGGTTGGATCCAGTCACGAATAAATGAACAGTACAGTTGATATCACAGCCTCCCCTCGCTGCCTCCCACTGAGGAAAGAGATCAGGCAGGACTTTTTCATATTGCCTTTTCTAGAGCCATGTAAACTGAAATCCAGTGGACCAGCAAAAAGAAACTGCACTGGCTGCTGGCAGGAGATCATCCCGGCTGGGTGGGGCTAGACTCTGAGTCTGGCAAAAGGACTAGAACATTTTAAATCCCTGTTTCTGTTTGAAGTGATGGCTATCAGCAGTGTTCAGGAGAACTTCCTCATTAAGCCAGATTGAAAGCTGATCTAGTTTAGTATCTGGTTTCCAAAAGCACTAACAGGCAGATGCCTAAAGAAGTTTAAGAGCTGAGCAAAATATATGATTTTTTTTTTGTAATAGTCTTCATACCTCCAACTATTTTCATCTTAGAGGATTTTGTAAGCCAGATGTAGTTATGGGTTTTTTTTGTAACTCCCAATAGATTTCCACGCGTTTTTCAAGCCTTGCTTTAAATCCACATACACTTTTAGCACCCACAGCATCACCTAACAGAGAGTTCCATAGTTTAACTATGTATTGAGGCTACCACATTGTTTTGCTACTCATTTACCTGTCTCTAACCTTGTCCAATGCCTCCAGCTCTTCTGTGAGAAGATGGAGTTTAATCTCTCCCAGGCATTTCTTCCCAACTCTTTATTCCTCAGATTTGAGTAATGGAAAATCACAGAGTATTCAATACCTTTATGCTGCAGCCCAACTCAAATGACAAAAACTATCACAATTAGAGGGCAGAAATCCATAGAGTTGGAAATTCATCATTTCCTCTGTGAGCAGACTTCAATCCTCTCTGATTAAATCTAAATTACAGTAACTCCTCAAACAGCTAAGTTGTCCCAGCAGCTGACACCCATTCCAGAACAGAATACTTCAGCCCAGTATTGTGCTGAGCTGCACCCTTTGACCTTTCAATACTGACCTCTAAGGTCAGTTCTAGATTATCCCGTTGTTGCAGAAACTAATTCTGAGTTCACTTATCATTTGCTTTCTCTAAAATGAACCTCAAGCCTTCCAAAAGCTCTCATTCTGTGATTCAATTCATTGCTACTGGCACCAGAGCTGGCTTTGTAAGTAACTATATTGTGGTTGAGTGCCAGCAGCTCCATTTATTATGTTCCAGACATAATCAAAACTTTTCTCAATAATTTTTCACTGTTTTCATTGTATTTAACTTTCAGAGTCATCATCTCATTTCAGATTCCAAACTGGGAGTTCTGCTAGGCACAGGCTATTGTTACTAACATCCAGGGATTTCCCAGGACTACCACATTAAAAATGGAACCACTAACAAAGAATGTTAACAAAGTGCTCTTGTCACTGAATTTCCAACCATTTTTGACTGAACGCTGAGCTAATTAGGGAGGATACTGAATGGTGCAATTAACAAATAAGTACGAGTGTCAAGTGACAATGGATTGTTCAGAGGATCAAAGAAAGAATACAACTAAGTGCATTTAAAAGCCTCACAGTAGTAAAAAACTTTTTCTAATAGCCAGAACCAAGATATAGCACTCAGTGTTGCTATATATAACCATAATTAAACTATTGTAAAAGCCAAATAATTTGCAAAAAAAATGCTAGCAAAAAGGAGCTTTTCTAGATGATATCTATTTGCAAGATAGTGGACATTGGTAGTAAATGAAAATATGTAAAAAAAAATAAAAATCAAAGTGCAGCACAAGTAAGAGAGCCTTCAAAGCCTAACGCCGTATGTGGCTTGAGAGCAGCCCTGAAGGTTGCAGCCCTGAAGACTTGAGGGTACTGGTGGACGAGAAGCTCAACATGAGCCATAAGTGTGATCTTGCAGCCCAGAAAGCCAATTGTGTCCTGGGCTGTATCAAGAGAAGCGTGGCCCAGCAGATCGAGGGAGGGGATTCTTCCCTTCTACTCCACTCTTGTGAGACTCCACCTGGAGTACTGTGTCCAGTTCTGGAGCCCCTATTGCAGGAAAGATATGGATGTTCTGGAACATGTCCAAAGAAGGGCCATGAGGATGATCAGGGGGCTGGAGCACCTCTCCTGGGAGGACAGACTGAGAGAGTTGGGGTTGTTCAGTCTGGAGAAGAGAAGGCTCCGAGACCTAATTGTGGCCTTCCAGTATCTGAAGGGGGCCTACAAGAAAGCTGGGGAGGGGCTTTTTAGGCTGTTGGGTAGTGGTAGGAGTGGAGGGAATGGATCAAAACTAGAGGTGGGTAGATTCAGACTGGACATTAGGAAGAAGTTCTTCCCTGGTGAGAACCTGGACCAGGTTGCCCAGAGAGGTGGTGGAAGGCCCTGGAAGTTTGGAAGGCCAGGCTGATGGGGCTCTGAGCAACCTGCTCTAGCGGGAGGTGTCCCTGCCCATGGCAGGGGGGGTGGAACCAGATGATCTTTAAGGTCCCTTCCAACCCTGACAATTCTATGATTCTATAGTTATGATGCACGGCTTCTGTCACACTAAAGGAGGACCTGATAATCTCAGGAAAGGGCATCTCTCCTCTCCAGTATGTAGACACAGAAGTCTTCTTCCTCCCTCTCGATGTGCTCAGTGACAGGTTCCTCTCCTTCTTACCAGCTGTTCTTCATATGCATGGAGGTCTATGCTGCAGCTTGTTTGCACCAGCCAATTCAGACTTAATGCTCAGTGTCAGGAGATAACAGTTTCTCCAAGAGTTTTAATACCTTTTCTGAGAAGCAGATGTCCATATTATCAAAAGGAACTTTGTATGGTATTAGGAAACTATGATCACTCAAGGAATATAACATTTCTGTATAGCCATTCTGATGGCCAAAACAGCACAGGAACCTTTTCATGGAAATTTCCCTAATGTTTGCTTCACACTTCCATAATAGGTCCAGAAAACATTTCATGTGAATCTCTCTAATATTTGTTCTTCTGCTGAAGAGAAGTTCTTAGGTACTGGCATTCCCTAAATACCTGAGGGATTCGGGGGCAAAAAAAATTAATAAATAAGAGGCACTTTGTTATAAACAGTTAGGGTCATTATATAGACTAGCTGATACATATTTTAAGATTAAAATTAGTCCAGGAGGCAGGATGCCAGCTTCCCAGTCTGGCATAATTTGAACTCTGGGATTCTGAGGCAACAGAGGCTATCACTACTAACGCACAACTAACCTCCTGCTACGTTTCAACAGATCCAAGGACATGATTCGTAAACCTATATGGACATTACGTTCAGATTTTCTTCACGTTACTCAGAAAAATCTTTTCTAATAAAGAACATACACCAGGAGCCTTGCAAAAAGCATGTCAGGCTCCTTTGCAATCAATACTCAAATGTCACTTGTGCGGAGGAGAGTAACTGTGTCATGTTAGTGAATAAAGCAATTTCTTTCTTTTCTTTAGTGTCTGTGTTGGAAAGAACTACTATGCTGGTACAATAGTTGAATTTCAATTTTCAGTAAGGTGAATATTAACCCCAGCCATACGCAAGGAAAGCATCTGATAAAACAATTATTTTTCCTTATAAATCACGTGTAAAACACTCTCTGAGTCACAAGGGAGTGTGTACTGCCCACATTCATATTTGTGAATCATGTTCTCATCTTCTAGTTTCAGTCAATGCTTCTGTGATCTACCTCCCTCTCTAAGTACCAAACTAATGAAGATCAATAAGGGAATTATTATGCTGCCTTCCTCCCCCCTTCTTTCTTTTTCTTTTCTTTTTTTTTTTTTTTTTCTCCTTTTAACCCAGATTTCTAGTATGTTCAGCTGTTGTTTTCCTTCAGGAAAAAAAAATACAAATAAAAAAATGATTCAGCCCACCAAGTCTGTGTTCTGGATGGGCAGAAGCCTTATATGTCTAATTTCTAGTGCCTTCCAGCCTAGCCTTTTGCTGTCAATACACTTAGGAGACTTCGGGTGCAGTCAGTACAATAGTTAACCGATTTCCACGTGTGACAAAGTGTGTGATAGCCACAGAATTAACAGTCACTCTAAACATGCTTCCATTACTGCTTTACCATGCAAGAAGTAACTACTGAATGCATTTCAGCTATGTAGGAAACACAGAAAAAAAAAATATATATACACACACACATATATAGAGAGAGAGAATTGCATTCTTTCAAGGCTAACACTATGAGATTATTTGCATTATTTGTTGAGGGACCACATGAAAGAAATTTTACTTCTCAGCATGCTGCTGTCCCATTGCTAAATATATGACAATGAAGAAAAGAATGACAGGACTCAGAAGCTGAAGGGGTGAATTAAATAGGAACCAAATCGAACCATTACTCAATAAATGGTGACTCAGTTTCAATTTATGTCAAGATTTTTGGATTGTGATCTGATTTTTTTTTTTTTTTTTGAGATCTAGCCATCAGTTGTAGACTCCACAGCATCACCCTATCCATGCCTTCCCTATTCCATCAGCCTATTCACACCACATTCACCCTCATCACACCATCACCCTATTCCACTGCCTTCTCCTTGGTGCACTTTCCATATGCACAAAGGAATTCTTTTTTTCCATCAACCTTCTATACCACTCATTCATATTTCAGAAATTCAGTGTTTATTTAGTTGGCCTTGACCTAAATGGTTTTCTCACCTTTCTTTAACCCACTTGCTGCAGGTTTCTCTCCCTCCTCATACGTAAACAAGGATTTTATGTTAAAAAAAGAAAACAAAACACAAAAAAAGCCCACAGACGTTTGTGTCATTTGGCAACTTGGGCGATGATACAAAGCCCTAGAAAATACATCAAGATAGATGCCTAGATGCCTCCTATTTTCTTTTCACTTCTCTTGATTTCCCATCTTTATTTTCAAGGCTATCTAAGAGAAAACACAGCAGGAGATTTTCTTATAACAGATTTTCTGCTCCGAAAATTATAGTAACCCTAAAATGAATTCAAGTAAAATATATTGTGCCTCTCCGAGATATTTTACAAGTACCAGAGACAGAGAGGAAAAAAAAAAAATAGAGACAGGAAAAGTTCAACTATGCATTTAGATATATGCAGATCCTCATCTGTCTCTAGCCATATCCCAGCAGTGCATTTCTCTTTGCTTACTAAGAAGAGAACTCAGCAGAAAAAGGGTTGGAGTATGCTGCCTTAATTAACAGAGTAAGCGAAGTTTTTTCTTTTCTTTTTTTTTTATCAGCAGGAATAATTGATGACAACAGAAGACAATGACGTTCCAGGTCTTTTTACCTGAGAAAAAATAACAAGGCCATAATATTCCTGTATTTCACAGTAAAACAAAGAACAATTAAAATAACTTTTAACAGTTCAGATGTTCCAGTTTCTTGTTAAGTTTTAGCAACATTTTTTTTCTGAGTCTTTACATCCATTCCTTCAAAATCTCTGTCAAGACCTAACAGTCTAAAGGACACGGGATAGCTGCTCAGAGCATGTATAGACAAACAGATCTGTTACCTTAGTAACGTGGTTGTATGGCACTTTCTCCAGTTCACGTTTCCAAACATGGTTTTCCGGTGGCAATGCTCACATATGTATTTGACTTACTTCTGCTACTCACAGTAGGAAGTTTAAGGCTACTTTCAGGGCTTCCTTTAAGGCTTAAGGCTTGTACCTTCACACCAAGTTACGCTGGTTTAACTAAAGGTCAGATCCACAAACAGTTCAAGCAGGAAATGGGTGATGTACTTACTTCACTTGAACAAGGACTACTTGGGATCAGATCAAGTCAATTAGGAACAGGTTTAAATTAAGCTGAAACAAGCTCTTTTTAAAAGGTAATAATGAAGTCTCCGGTGATTTGCCTAAGTGTAACTAAAATCTGTGCAAATCCATGTGCAAACCCTAAAGAAAAGCTCACATATCCTGGGAGAATCCTTCCAATCCGAGGCCAGGCACAAGCACGGCATTTTTATGGTGCTGACCCATGCCTTTTTCCCAGGAAAAGATTATTTGCCCAATATTCCTCCACAATTACTGTTGCCTCCACTTAGCGGTTTTACCTCATTCTCCAGTGCTCTAAGACGCCTAACCATGCTGTACTATCTAGACTTATCTAGTATATTGACTTATTAGCCAACAGATCTTAAATAATTATTCAGAACTACGGACCATGTAGCAGGTCAAACTGCTGAACACATGAAATACATCTCTTCAGATATCTCGAAGGGGTGTTCAGCAGTAATGTGCATGGGTTGGACTGGGACAGAGTCAAAATGAAGTCCAATTTACATGTTGCAAAAAGGGATTGGATGGGTAATGAGATCCGATACCTCTATTGGTATAGGATAGTCATGGCTTTTAATAGATTATCCCAGTGTCCATATAGATATTTGCAAAGACATTGATTTCCCACGGTTTTTGTCCCAGTGCTCCATCCTATTCCCTAATGCTGATGGGCAGAATGAGAAGCCAACCCTCATCAGTGCAGCTGATATATAAATCAACAACATGGCAAAAAAAAAACCCCACTTCACAACGGGCTTCGAGGCTCTCCCACTGCCACGAAGGCTGACACAAACACATCTGACGTTCCATTGCTCTTCAGATAGAATTGCTATAGCCACTTGCAATCTTGTGATACTCACTGCCTTCTCCTAAGAAATATTAGAGGCTGCCTCATTTCTGGCCATAAAGCTCAGTGTCTTGAAAATCCAGGCTCTTAAGTCTTGGAAACCGAGGGGGAGGGAAAGGGCAAGGAAGAGAAAGGAAAGCTACCTCAACGTTCTGATGCAGAAAAAAAATACTCAGTTTTCAATCTAATACCCCATTTTAAAAACAAGTGAGCATTAACTATGGATGCGATCTGCATATCATTGGGCTCACAATCCTAAAATGTTGCAAAACCTGCATTCCTTTGCTTTTAACATTTTTAACCAACATGGTCATGAACTAGGCTAATTTTATTTTTTGTTTTCTACCCATATTGACCAGGATACTGCATGGGTGATCAAGAGTAATTTCACACAATAGCAATTTTTGCTTTGAGAACCTCATACACAATGACAATGAGCAGATTTTTTTTTAAAGATCATCATCATGCTTTAGAAAGAAAACCTACAAAGAATAGATCCCATAAAATTCATGGCGGCACAAACCAGAGAATAAGTTGATTTTTTTTTCCTTTTACGTGCTGCTTTGCATGGCAGCAAATACTGTGGGGAGAGTGAAAAAATGCACATGGCACAGAACAAAAAACAACTATGCAACTATAGTTGATCACTGCATAATCGACTTCAAACAGATAGAAAAGCAAAGCCAGATACTTCCCTTTAGAAGCAGCTGATTTCATTTAAAATGGAGAGAAAAAAAAAATCATTAGAAGTACAAATAACGAATGTGTTGTTCTGCTGCATTCATATAAATCCTGAAAGTACCTTTTCATTCCAGATTTTATGTTACGGCTCCTCTCCGGATTTAGCTGACGATATCCCTAAGTCTAATGGGTTAAAAGCTTATTATACCACTGTCTTATTTGTAACATAAGGCACCTACTACAAGCCTACTCTTCATGCAAAATTGCCAATTTATAGCAATATTCCTTGTTTAGAAAACAAGGCTATCCAAACACTATAATTACAATATGCACCAGCAGGCATAACCCTGCATTAATGCACAGACTCCAGATACATTCGTCAAATAGAGTTTTTTTTCTCTTTGCCTTCTTCTCAGGGTACTTTTAAGTTCAGGGACAGAGAACATGTCTTCATTAGAAACATTAACATTCACAGGCTGTAGTAAATTTTGACAGTGAAAAGGTCTCTGTAACCTTTAGTTGTGCAGAAATTTACTTCCCAAGAAAATTACAGCTGGCACTGTCTTAATTAATGCTAGCTTTCTTTTCTGAAAATTGTGGGCTTGTCAGTAAAAAAGGCAGAAAAACCTGAGTTTAAAAGACTGGACACAAAAGATGCCTAGAAATAAAGCCCTGCAAAATTTCATAATATTGCTCTGTTTTTGTTCTACAGTAAGGAGATGAAAAGACCTAATTTGATTTTGCCAAATGGAGCAACATATATGTAATATAGAAATGATTTGCATTCTCTTTTTTGTCTTTGAGTTTTATCATGTAAAGAAGGCTTTTTTTTTTTTTTTTTAAGCCGTTCTATTTTAAAAGCAATAGGTCAAATAAAATCTATATCTGCAGGGGGAGGGGAATAAGGTATGACTTCATTATTTATTTTTTGTTTTTAGCTTCGCTTTCAATATTCCTAGTAAATCTTAACTACCAGTAAGAGTTGCAGCAGTGTTTTTCATACGATTTTGAATTACCTGACAGATTTTTCTAATTTTTAGAATGGTTTTAGTATTACTGCACCAATTTCTTGTTAGTGTTTACCTTTTAACATGTTTCAGAGTTCTATTTTGATAATCTAGATACTTTGGCATATAAAGATTATTTTTTTTTGTTGACTGAATCTTAATCATCATGCGTGTTCTTTTAATTGCTTGACCGGGTGTTAGATATATACTCCGCCTCTGAACAGTGTTTTCTTGCACGCAGGTTGGATTATTGTTAACAGCAAATAGGTTTTTTCTGCTTTTTTTTTTTTTTTTTGTAAAATATGACATGAGTAGTAACATGCTTCTACATTATTTGTCGCCAAAATCTCCCAGAGGTTGCTTACGCATATCCTCATATTCTTTTTTAGAAGAGATTTACATCATTTTGTGTTCGGAATTGTCGTGCAGTTCCCAGCTCTATCACTGGAAGCAATAAAGCTCCAGTTCCACGTAAGACTCTTGCATATACTAGGACATGACACCACTTTGGCACTACACGAAGCACCGATACTGCATGTCAGCTGTTCAAAACATTTTATGCAAGTTTCTACAAGCACTTTAAATTAAGGTGCCCTGTTTGGTCGTGTTTATGAAATGATTAGTTGGTGCCACTATATCCTTTAATAACTTATTGTAAGGCATGTTATAAAATGCATCATCAATAAATACTTAAAATGCTGCCACAGCAAGGCGATAAGCTGTTACAACAATATTTTAAGATGTAAGTATTGTTCAAATAGTTTGTCCACTGTTTCAATGCGTACTTCCGAGGTTTTTTTACAAGCATGTTATTGAATGCCATATAAATAATAAAATATTTATAAATATCACCTTTATTTAAAGCATTACTATATTTCCATAACTTTAATGTACATGCCACCATAGCCTGAACAAGTGTCGAAAGTACAGAGAGGTAGAAGAGAAAAATCCCTATCTTAGATGCAAACCTCTGAATTATCACCCCGAGACAGAAAAAATTCACAGCGTTCCCTGGATACGGGGTTTGTGTTTTCAAGGCTTGAACCACAATTTAAGGAACTGTCATGAATAAGGAAGCAAACAAACAAACAAACAAACATAAAAAGAAGCATGCACCTAATGTTTGAAGTTCTGAAAAAAATGTCACACACAAAATGTTTTGGCTTTTTATAGCACTTTGGCAATGTTACTGAAATAATAAAATCCCAGTGTGGGTTATGGTGCCCATATGGACAAATGTAGGATTGGGCATCTCTCTGCTACTTTCCACGCTGGAAAATGAACAGAGAAACATGATGGAGGAATGCAATAAAAGGAGTAGAGTTATAAAGCAGATGCTGATTGGGACACGAGCTTCTGCATTTATCTGCTTCTCAGAGTAACCACAATGAGCAGGAAGACTTAAGTGGTACTCCAGAAAGGAACGTAAGCTCCGGAAGAGAAAGCCAGATTCGTTGCTTTCAAATGGTATGCTAGAAACTGCAAGAGCATGGCAATGGGGTCTAAGGATATACTTGCATAAGAGATGCAGTCAAATTTTCCTTGCTCATTCTCAAAATAATTGAACCACTTCCACAAGTTATGAGACTCAAAGGAAGAACTTCCAGATATTGGCTCAAAACATCACAATTTCCATTCCTTTCTATGGGAGCCCCTGTGACCTTGGATCATTTCTTTACGGGCAGACTGTGATGGGCCTTTGGTCCTACTTGAGGAAAGGCAGCCGCATGGATACTCAAGGCAGCCGCACGGATACTCAAGGCAGCTGCATGGATACTCAACATGGCTAAAGAGACCCTGTAAAAAGCAAACTTTACCCTTGAAGGAAAGAAGGCTAAAGGGGAACCCATGGTGAGATGTGCTGTATAGTTACTCCCTGTGTAAGGAACAGCCTGGTTCATTAGTGCACACTTACCTCTGCAGCAGGGTGAAGTGCTATTAGTCCCTGAGGAGGCTGTTGTCAGAGCCTAGTCTACATACACCAACTACATTGAGCGGGATCTGCCATCTGCACAGGTCTGAATGGCACAACCACTCCATCCTTTTGCATCCTGCACAGTGGTTGCTGAGCTCAAGCAGGATCTAAATGTAAATACTGGTTTGCCCTTTCTACTTTCCCCGATGCCCACTGAGAATACACAAGCCCAGACTTGGTTCCTACCATCATCACCACACAGATGTTAACTCCTGTCTCTCTGAGCCATGCCACTCCCGGTACATGCCTTATTTTTGGGCTGCAGGGGTGACTGCAAGGACAAGTTTAGCTCTTAAATGAGCCAAGGCTCAGTACTGATGCCCTCTCTCTTTCAAGAACAGCTATTCCTCATAGGACATCACCAATCATAAACTTATTAAACCACTGAATATTCATCTTTTAGCACATTGGGGTACATAAAGGAAGTCTCAGCAATTAGCATTGCTGAGTTTGTATTCTGTAAATTTATTTCTTCAAATAATTTTTATTTTGCATGATTTATTAAAAAATAAAGCCAAACACTTGGTTCTTAGATCCTGACCCTTTACCCACTCACATATGTGCCTATCTCTTGCATGGGCTCGTTGAGAATCTAGTAGTCTCAGCTTGTGATTCTTCTTGTATTAATAATGTTTCCAGGTTTTTCGGTGCTGACAGTGTGATTTTTCAGTTTCTTGTCAATTTGCAAGTACTACAGAGACATCTCTTCTATCTTTCCTTTTTTTCTTAATTTTCAAAGTTGTAACAAGGTAACCTGTTTGCATATTTTCCAAAATTCTTGTCCAAACAGATCTTACTTAATTTCTAAAAGACATGTGGATATTTCTATATGAAGATTTGTATCTAGATTTATATATCATATGACTCATATGTTAGTTTAAGCCTTGTTGCTTTATTATTTTTTTATTGAATGACTGCTTTAAAATTTAGTGACCTATCAAGTCCTTTCAAAGTTACTCCCACGAGCTGTTTCTGCCTCCCATAGGGATGACCTTCCTTCACACATTTCTGCAGCCTGGCCTCTTCTCTTCTACTGGCCTCTAGGTTGGGCATAGCGAGTAGGTAGGTCAGCTTGGTAGGTAGGATCACAGAGCAGTTGAGACCATCCAAGGCTGAGCTGCAATTAATAAGGATGTTGTGAGAGAAAGCTTAGCAGGAATCCAGATTTTGAGGAGTCGTGATTAATGGTTCACTGACACCTAGCAGCTGACTGTACGGCAACACGCTTTGGTATGTCACCCTTAAAATAAGAAAAGTGATCCCCATCTTTAACCTCATGTTTATGGCATTGTGATCAGAGGTTTACTTCTCGAAAGTAAAAAGAATGGGGAAGGGTGATACGTACACCTCTGCATTTGTTAGTTTGTGCTGCTCTTCTGTTGCAAGCTCACGACTGAGATCTGACAGCTGTGAAGTATTTTTACTACCAGTACCCTCTGGCTATTTGGCAGATGTTTCTAGCCAATCTGATGCAAACTTAGAGGGCTTTTTAATTTCTCCAGTGGACTTCATATGAATAAATTGAACCGGGTGACTAGTTAATGCCTTCCTTTCACTCCAACTTCATTTCCAAAAAAAAAAAACAAAACAGCAAAGTAGATCTAGGATATTTACTTATTGTTGTGTTTAAAGAGAACAGAATCTTTGTCTGTCACACATTTACCTTTTAAATTTTTATACATCTACTTCCAAAAACTCTACAAATGGACTTATAGACACTGCAATCTAGCAACATACATAACTAATGTTTCATTTTATTCTTGTGTGTGTGAGTAGAGTAAAGTGATATTTTCTTCCTTCAGTCATTTCTTTCATATGCTTCCCCACCTTTCCAGTGTTTATGCAGGAGAAATTTATGCCTCATGCTACTGAAAATATTTTTGTGTTCAAATTGAATGCATACTGGTACGTACAACGACATTGGTAAGATTTGTTATATGGCTCTACAAAGGAGATATTTTTTTTTTTTTTTGCAACAGAAGAATCGAAAAGAAGTTTACATTTTGAGAAAGGCCAAGCTAAGATCACCAATGTTGCGAGGATATTTATATTTTCCAGAGCAATGTGGTTTTTTCCTGTTTATAAATAATTATTCAGTTCCTTCAAAGCCAATTTGCTGGTTTGGTGTTGATCTTTGAGGCTAAGATAATCTAACCCATAACCGCACTAAAAATGATTCCACTTAGGCTACGTTATATAAAGTTTCAGCAGAAATCTTTCAACATTTCTGAGCTAGGACCACTCCAATACGGAAGCAAATCATGCTTGGCTTGTGTGGCCATCATTTTGGTACCTTCAATACAACATGGAAACATCAAGAGTTCACCTCAGCCACGGAAGCCACTAAGGATGACACAAACCTATTCCCGTTCTCGACATCTTGACACAAAATTCCAAGAATCACTGTTTCCCAGACTGGCCTGTCTGCTCACATGCCTAGAGTCGGCTGCCTGGTACAGTCAGTACATGCTGTCGCCTGCTGATGAAAAGTTTGACTCCTGTGCTCTGCTGGACAGGGTACCAGTCATGGGAGCTGTTGACCAGCACTACCAGAAGCACCGCATGCTTTTAAAGAAAAGATGCCATTTCAAATGTACTTGGGATAGAACTCGATCTTACTGCACCCTAAATATAGCAAATAGAGAATTAATTAAGGACCTGGGTCTGCTCTCCATCTTCCTTATACGACACATTGTATAAAGATCACAAAATCTCCATTGATCCAATTGACAATGTTATGCAGATTGTGCAAAGGCTGTTTTACACAACTGAGAAGAAAACTATGGAAAGCAGTCACCCGTGCTACGGCGGTCTTTGTCACACCGCCTGCCTGAAACCTGTCCTATTGGTTGCAAAGCTTCCTTTGAAACAACACTTCTGCTTGGTCTTTCCCAACTGCAAATGTCCAAAATTATCTTCTGAAAGAGATGTAGGCAGAGAATTGGAATCTGAACTGATTAAACCTTACCTGTGTACCCACTGTCCACAGAAGGAAGAAGGCTATGGGTGGTAACAATTCCTTTAGACCCATCTCTGGTTTGGTCTACTCATCTTCTGGGGAAGATCTCTGGGGGCTTCTGCAGTGCCCTTTCTCTGTCCTCTCCCCTGAATCCGTACATCTCCTTCCCCATCTCCAACAGAGAGGAGCTTGTAGGCCTTAAAAAGAAGGGATACACTGAAAATTATTACGTTCTGCATTTGAAGGAAGAGCTTTAAAACATATTTTCTCCCAGCTATATTATTTTTAAAGCACAGCGTGGGTTTTAGGCCATCTCATTATTTGTTTATTTTTTAGCACATGTCAAACCACAACAGCCGTCCCTCCAGGCTATATTTGGACAAAGTTACAAAGACTTTCTAGGCCACCTCAAAGCAGAGATTAATCCAAACAATTTAAACCTCTCACTGTTCCACAGGAGGATGTCATTCGATTGGATTATTTAGGGAGGACAAAATGTTTTTGTTGATGAGAGAGATGAAATCCTCAGAGAGGGAAATCAATCTTATGTTGAAACCCTGGAGCATTGATCTTGGTGTACATTGACAATTTCTGGTTGTTTAGCTATTTGGAATGACCGCACAAAATGAGCAAGTTGTTATAGTTTTAAGGTTTTGGTATTTATTGGCAACCCCAGCGCTCGTATGATTAATCACGCATTCAGAGTGTGAGCTCAGTGGAAATTGACTGCAACGCAGCAGAAACAAAGTTTTCAGTTATCATTGTGTAATAAATTGAAGCTATATCCCTAAGCAGATTTGCTTTCAAGTTTCCAATTTGCCCTATTAAAAGTCTTGTTTATATGGTAGTTAGCAAAAATGCAAGTAATTACAGGCAGAATTCATTCTAAGAGATTAGGGGCTGTTTTCTTTCCTAGTTACTGTTTTTCTATCTTCATTATCCTATATTTTGTTATACCTAAGCAGAAACAACATTCAAGAAAAACCAAAAGATAGCCAGGTCATGGAAGGAGCACTTGCTTCCTTGTATTGAGGGCAGCATTCCTTGGATATAATGCTACGAGGCCCTCGGTACAAACTAATACAGATGCAAACATCCTTTAATAAACCACTTTTCTCTTTGTACTGACACTGACCAGTGAGAAGCGGAACATTTTTGCTTTCTCTCCCATATTTCCTTTCATGAAAAGATATTTACTCCAAAAGGAGCATTCTTTCAAAGGCTGCTACGTTTTACACACACGTTTCACATTGTAGGAATTCCTGTTTCTTTCACCAGGAACCAGATGTAAAAATAAAATCGTAACTCTAATTGGAAATTGGAGAACAATTTGGGGAATACAAACACTGAGAGAAGGGATTTCAAATGAGGAGTGCAAGGTAGGGAAAAGTACAGAGTCTGTGAAGGAAGGAACTGCTCTAGCTTTGGTGCACTGGTAGAGACTTGTGCTGACAAAGACAGATAATGCTTTATAGCCTTTCACACTTGCCACTGGGATCTCACTGTAACCTCGAAGCAAGCAGTTGCTAGGATGTACTTGCTAAAGATAAGAGCAAAACTGTGGAACAGAAAGGGGAAACCCTGTAAGGCTGGCCTTGTGCTTCCCTAGAGAGGCTTACATACTCATAATGTACGGAAACTATAACCAGATCAGGAGAGACCTAATTACAGAGCTCAGAGATGTTAATGACACACAGAAATTTGCATGCAGCTGAAAATATGAATATCTCTAAGCCAGCAGTCATATCTCCACAGGGCTGTCTTCAGAAACAGTGTTTTATAATCTGGGAGCTTTTTCTGTAAGGTTTCAAATAGTTAAAACCATTTCTTTTTTAAGCGAACAACACTCGCCGTAAACCTCTGTAAAATTTTATTGACCGAGATCATCTTTTTTTTTTTTTCTTCTGTTTGTAATTCCTTCTCTTATGCCTTCTCTGAATAGTGCTTGCAACAATAATTCCTCACGTTTATCTTTCCATCTTTCGATCTCAAAATCCTCTATCTTATTTGGACACAGCAATCTCCAAAGCAACGAATACCCATTGAATTTACCGAGACTTTTTAAGGACAGAATTACAGAATGACTTTGCTTAGGGTTCTTAATAGGTACAAGGGGGGTTTTATCCTTATATTTATTTATTTTACCAATTTGTGTAACGCTGTGGTTGCATAGCTGACTGACTTCTAGGTTCCTTATTTCTCTTTACCTTCAGGGAAGCATCCCCTATATCTTTACCGGTAGTGGAGATAAGGAGTTGTCACAGCTGCTGTCCATGCAGTCCTCAAACCAGAGAGTACTGTAATAAATCCTATTTTATTTTATGGACAAATAAATGCTGAGGTAAAATATTCGAGGATCGTTGCTTGAATACTTGCCATAGCAGCGCTACTGTAATAACCACTATGACATTAATTTACTGCAATGTGCCGTAGGAAGAAGGAAGAAGGAGGGAGAAGGGCATTAAAAGAGAAAAATTACTATCCTTCGGATTTATTGGGATTGGCCTTCCTCATTTTCAGCCATCATTAGTTGATTAGGTGCTGATGACAGTATGGACAAGCGTGCTAGAATAGTTGGCTAAGAAAAGCCCTAAAGGTACTCTGTTAATTGAGATGATGTTCATATTGTACTTACTGAACATAACTGCAGACAGTGAAATAAGAGCTTAGTGTTGTGTAACAGACCGCACGAACATTCACTCATTATCAGTCTGCAAAGGGGTGAAAACACTGCATATAGGCTACTACTGCTATAGAAAAAGAGAGAATGCTAAAAAGCGGAGGAGACTATCGTGAGAAACTGTATTTTGTACAGCCTCTTGGGAGGTGTTGAGAAACCTGTCTAATGTTGTTCCATAGTTCCATTAGGGAGACATTACGTATCAAAGGAACTGAAAATTGACTTATGCCTTCCTCTTCTAAGGGGTTTGCACCTGAGCTTAATGAAACACCCAGATTTGCTTACCCACCAGAAGCTTAAATGATACTCTTAAAACTGATACTTAAAACTGACACTCTTCTGGTGCTTACACTCCACGTACTTAAAATTTTAAGGTAATTTGGAGAAGGAGGCAAAGAAATGCCTCTTTTAATCTTGTTTGTGTAAAAGTTAGCCTTATACCTGACGAGAGAAAGGTCTGCACGGAACCTGCAACAGATATTTGGAATCAACAGTAACATTTTAGCAGCAGTGGTAATGCTATTACCAATGACTCCATAACGTTAAATAATTCAACAGGGACATTAGCTGCTTCTTGCTGTGGCCAGGGTGAATTTCAAACTCAGTGCCTAGACAGACAGTCATGTTAAAAAAAAAAAAAAAAAAAAAAAAAAGTATTTCTAAAAACCTTCAGAATGGAATAGAGAGCCATTTAAAGGATCCTTTGAACTCCTTGGAAATCCACAACTTTTTCCAAACCAGTAGTCCTATGAATTAGGAATTTGAACAAAATCATCCCTGTATCTGAGGAATTGTAATCTTAAAGTTCAAACTTAAAGCAACTCTCTCAGAAAAGTGAGAAAATATAATCTGTTAGCATGTTCATATTGAAGACATCCAATTACAGGTAACAAGTCTTCAGCAATATCAGAAACAATTCACATGGAACTATGAAAACTCACAAAATGTCACTTAGTCATAAATAGACATTATTTGCATTCATGAACTTTTAGTCTCAACTCCATTAAAGATGAATATCAGTATTTACTAACGTACTGTGCTAGGCTTCTGGGGCCCAGTTGGTAAACTCTCAGCCTATGACACAATGAAGGGCAAAGCTGTTCTTCCTGAGCCAAATAGGAACTTGTTTCCTTTGATCAGTCATGAGCAAGAAATTTCATCTCACTACAATAAAATGCGTTAACAGTCCATACTCAGAAGCCTAGGTCAAAAAACAGCACAGAAGTTTAGACTATGCCTATTAGGAACAGTGTGCAGTGGACCAGAAGAAGTACTACACAGTTAGATCAGTAATTACGCATACAACTGGTCATCCATGATAACAGATGCTCTTGTCGTCACTAATCTAGCCCCATTTTCTTCTGGGATGGTACTACCATTCAAGGACTTCTTCTGCCATCAGATTCTTCTTATGATATATATAGTTCTATCTTTAATGTCCAGTGAGATAATATATGGCGTTGCCTTCTTTCGGACAACATCTGTTGTGACTTTGGCATTCAGCTCAGTGGAAGGGGAGTGGTGATTGTTCACATTATTAGATATCATAGAGTGTTTTAGGCTGGAAGGGACCTTTAGAGGTCATCTGGGCCAACCTCCCTACACAAGTAGGGACATCTAGACACAATGTGGCATCATCTCTAGTAAGAGGCTTTGAAACTCAAGCAAACCGTCTGAGGTAGCCACAAGAAGAACTGAAGAGTCAAAATAAAGAATCAAGACATCTAAAAGAAACAAGGGATTCAAGATCACAGACTCACAGTGCTTCTCAAAAATGTTAGCACAAAAATATTCCCTTTAAAATACTCATGCAAGTAAGCTCTAATGGGATCAGGCTTACACTTCATGTTGTCTGTCTATTTCTAAACTCATGGTGATGGTGGATTCATGTATTACTGTCATGACAGTGACAGAGAACAGATCCATTTAAAGTGTGCTTTACCAGGACCTGTCAGCATTTGAACGAGAAGAGTGATAGATTTGACAGGTCTGGGGATACTGTTTCCTGCCACTACCTGGGAGGGCTGACATGAAGTAGAAAACCACCAAGCCCAAGCATTGAACTTTTCACCATGTCTCTCAGCTGGCCAGGCACAGTGTTGTTGCCTAACTAAGGACACGAAAATAATGAGAACAAACGTTTAATGTGTGGATCAAATGCAACGGAGACCAGTTATTGTCTGCGGAGTGGGAAAACACAGAATGAGGTGGAGCCACCCAAGAGAGCACCTATGACCCCGTCAATGGTGAAGACAAGACAAGGGGTATGAAGTCTGTGCAAGTTCTCTTTTTCTTACCAAACATACTACTGTGAAGCAAGGATGAACAAGGTAGTAACAGGAAATTCTGCACAAATAATGGCATTTTAGCTTTGTATAATTTTAAAACCATTATTTCTATACAAACACATTGAAATACTTTTCTCCCAGCTTAAGTATAGAAAATCAGTTGGTCTAAAAACAGAAAAAAAAATTATTCTTCCAATATATTTGTTACAAAGAAATACAGCAGGAGGATTTTAATCTTAAAAACATGCACAAAAGTAACATTGCTACAAGTTACGGGTTGTTTGCAGTATTGAGTCCTTTGAAGGAATGGATTTAACACGCGAGTTATTAGGTTATCTAAAAGTACCTAGCCCTTCCTGCTGCCATATTTTACAGCTGAAACTCAGTCTTGCTCGCCTCTTTGGTACCTTGAAGACATATCACAGAACCATGGCAAAGTGTAGTGCCTTTTGCCCCAAAAGATGTGGCAAGTCTCAAATAAAGCCCCCGCCCTGTGTTTGTATGGCTTCTATCCTTTTCCTCAGGAGACAAAACCACTGTACTCATCCTTTTCAACCAGAGGGTATACCTGGCTCCCTGGTCAACCCCACCTTCCAGGGATGCCGATTACAGGACAGCCTTTCCTCTGCTCACTCTTCCTCAGAGAGTTTCTTTGCTCTAAAGGTGTCTTTGCTCTTCCTCCATATACAACTGGCACACTCGGCCTCCCTCCTTCAGACCTCAGACATCCCAGGATGTTCCTTATCTTCCCACGCAATTTTGCTGTACTTTTACCATCTCTGACAAGTTGCTGTCTCTCCATGCCCCTGTTCAGTCACCTTTGATACTTTCACCTAACTAAACTGCTTTACTCAAAGTTCTATGAAGTCATAGAACTTGCGTTGCTCCTATTCCATGTATATATATACACACACGTATCTTGCCAAACTCTCACTCTGCATCTTCTGCAAATAGAAGGAGATCTTATTTCAGCCCGTATAACTCCCTCTTATCTTACCATATATCCATACCTATTTTATCCTATACCTCCCCACTACAGGGAGAAGCAGCTTCTGTTTCACCACGCACCTAGTCAGAGAGGCTGCTACTCCAGTCTGCCAACCAGAACAAAATAGAGAGATGGCCATACCTCACCGTAGTCCCTTCAATCAGTGTTACTTTAATTCCTCTCACTCTTCCTCCTCCCACATACCATTGCAGAGTCTCTCCTCTCCGCACCAACAGAGGCAGGGAAGTGTGGCATCAGGCTTGCAGTCTCCCACTGAGAGCAGAGAGAGCTTCCAGTCTAAACAGTTCTTCCATTACAACATCATACTGATCAACCGAGACAAAAAAGTGTCACAGGAAGAGAATAGGATCCATTCTTCAGAACACTGGGTGAGAATTCTTTCTTCCTCCCCACCCCCACCCCTTTAAGGGCTTCTGCATTTAGAGCACAGAAAAAATGGGAAGAGTTTATATGGGACATGAAAATGAGCAATATCCTTGGAGTTAATTATATGCACTCAAACTTACTTAGTTGTTTTGCTTTGTTTTCTTTTTTTAATCTATATAATAGATGTACACCAACCTGGTTCTGCAAATGACCAGGTGCCTTGGGAGTGATGAAATTTCAGCTGAATTTCTTGTAATGCAATTTAAGATGTGCTTGAGCCATTGGAGATGGTATTAAGACCATTCCTCAGGGACTCTAGCACCTATGAAGCAGTTCAGTTACAGAGCACAGTGCTTTATCTTCCCTCCCCAAGCTTCTGTGAGATAAGACTAAAACATAGGTACCATTATGGCAAAAATTACCTTTGCATCAAGAAGTCTAATAACAGTACAAGTCAGTGCATGATGTTATTCAAGTCAGCTGCAGTCCATGCTCAATGCACTTTCTTAGTACTTTCCTGCCAGTTAATAGTGGACACTAAAATGCCATCTGAGCACTTTCCTGCCAGTTAATATTAGACACTAAAATGGTATCTGAGCTCCTTGCCTCAAGGTTGGTAAAGGAAAGGGTTAGGGGCCAGAAAATCAGGTATTTTTTATTCTCTTCATTGAGGATGAGTCACTTGGCTTTTCCTCCACAGCACTTGTTCCCCACACTGTGCTTGATATCAAGGGAAAGATGAGAGTTCTTGTCACTCAGAGAGAACGACTGCAGTCTATCTAAACCTTGTTAATGTGGTATTCTCATCCAGGATGACCACCACTTCCTGATGCTCCTCAGAAATGGAAAATGGAAACAAAGCTATACTACTGCTTTTGGAGGAAATGAGGTCAGGCTAGTCACTATGAACATGGTCTCACATGGGCTATTTAAGGGTAGCTGAAGAGACAGTCACGTGTAAAAGAGGAGACTGGGGATTATGAGGTAGGGGAGACAAAAATTGTAGAAGGAAGGAATCAGTGAGAGATTATTTGTAGGACCTATTTTTGTCTCTTGTTATTTTGGTTCATATTTTCTATCTTCTCTTACTCCCATTAAGTATTTCCAGACTGGCTGGAACTCCAAACCTTTAAGTGGTATCTTGAGCGGCTGCTATAAAAACAACTGATGGTGTTTCACAATATTCATCATTCCTGTAGCGCTCGTCCAGCTACTAACCCAGTAAATACTTTTTATGCTGCAACAGATTGGGATTGGTTTACTTTTTAGCAAGCAGGATACTCAGATTATCAACTTGGAAAAGTAACACAAGATGGATTTTTATTTCCTTTAGTGACAGCTACATATAAATAGCCACGACTGCAGAGGATCAAATAATTCATCGTGAATAACACTTCTTAATTCAGCTCATTTTTATTTCCATAGGGAGTTTATGAGCAGAACCTGAAGTCTGTTCCCTACTTAGAATTTCTATGTATTCGTGGTCTAATCTGGTAGACCAAGTCTTGGCATATCGTTGTTTCACAAATTGTTCATTAGAGGAACTCTCTATTCATGCAGTTCATTGACACACCGGTGGCTGTGACTCCAGCTTCATACTAGGCAGCAGCCTGCCTCAAATGGCTTTATGCTTTCCATTCCAGGGTGCTGCTTCACCCTGAACATTCCAGGCTGATTCCAAAGCCAATTACACTGGTACAGCTCCACAGTGAGCAAAATCAGGGTGCTGATCTGCCTGAAGAGACAGCGAAGTGTAGAAGAGGATACTAGAGAAGAAGGAAGAAAACGGTGAAGGGAGGGTTGGTAGAAACATGAAGGGGGAGAAAAAAGGAGGGTGGGCATTTCACCTGGGCAAATGTTCTCATCTGGCCTACCCATGGCTGCCCAAGAACCAATGCTGCAAATACGAGGGAGAAGCAAAAGGGCAGGGGCACAACTGGCCAAGGTGGGGCCACCTGGATGGTCACTGCTACCAAAGAAACATGCCACTGCCTATGTGCCACTGTTTGGAGAGTTTGTTTTCTGCTTTCTAGTTGCTCATGTGTTGGCTTTTAACACTTGAGAACAACTGATGCTTCCAGATGTTTGGGTTTTTTTCCAGACAGGGATTAATCAACTATATGATGTTAATAACCATAACTGTGCCTTGAACTTGAAGACTGTTTATAAAAGGGGTTGAAAAATACATATTGTATTTGGCTTATCTTTATAATTTGCAAACTTATGTACAGAATCACCGTTTTTTATAGAAATAGGTTTCTGGGACGGGTAGATGTTATAGAGAAAGTTCTGCTGTGGCTCTCACTTTTCTAGGTATATGCAGAAGAATAAAAAGGATAAATTTAACTATTTCAGTAACTTCATTTGCAATAATAACATCTATTATAGGATGTTGAACAAATAAAGCAAAGAATGGTATGATACTAGCCCTTGAGAGAGAATTCTACGCTGGTTTTAAAACAAAATATGACTGCATAGAAAAAGATTGTCCTTATAAAGATTAATTAACCTAAATATTCTCAGGAACCTATTTCTTGGCACAGAGGAAAGGGAATTAGACACTGAACAAAAAAAAATCCAACCTGTAGGAAATGGATGTCTAAGTAAATTTGGAAACATTTAAATATTTGGGAATGATTGTTTGCTTTCTAGAAATAGCAAAACAGGTACGGCCTGGGCAACTTTCCTGTGTTCCTCTCCAGCCCACAATATAGGAGTTTAATTTCTAACTGTGCATCATTATGCAAGTGACTGGTGTATTGCAGACTATTTGAAGATTTTTTCCATTTTTCAGTCAGCTTCACAGTGGAAAGTTCTTTAATTCCTGACACCGTTTACAATATGTAAATTCACATTGCTTTTTATCTTATAACTGCTGAATGCTTCATTTAGCACGTTTTCCCTTAAAAGTTAAGTTCTCTTGGTAAGGATTATGAGGGCTGCTTTCCAGTCCTCTGGACTACCCTTGAGTGATTCAGGTCTGCTCTGTAGGTGCACCAGATCATTTCAGGGATTCTTCACATGCCTCATGCCACTGGCTGGAGGATTCTGCATAAACATAAGGGAATGGAGATAATATTTTTTACCTCTGGCACACCAAACATAAACCCACACTGCATCAGTCAGTGCAGGGATACCGGTTATCTTGATGTAAACTGGTTAGCACCATGCAGCACCCTAACTGGCCAATGTGCTGCCCCAAGTTGTTTAGAGAGGTAGCATGAGTGTTGTAGTTCATAAAGCGAAAACATAATCTGGGGCTCACAAAACAGTAGCTAGAAAGGCTAGAACAGACGTGCTTTTGCCGTCTGGGAGCTCCTGAACAGAGGAATTCTCAAAGGATTTTATTGAGAACCAGTTACACAGCTACAGTTACTTTTCTATCGCTTGTGTGGTGAATCTGTTGAGAGGAGAAACTTTTGTTTAATGTTATTTTTGCTTAGAAATTCTGAAGGTACATTTCTAAACTCCACAAGCACCCGTTTGCTAGCAAGAAGGAAAATACTCAGAGCCCCCCAAAGGTATTACGCATGTCCTATAAAAGAAGTGAACCGATACAAATACCTCATAGATCAGACACCAAAATAAGGTATTCAAGAATACACAGCAAGGTTTATACAACCAACAGAACCTTTTTCCTCGCACATTGCCAAAACAGATTGCAATTGCAACGTAGCAGACCTCAAAAATCAAAATCAAGAGGGGCTCTGCAACCAGGGAAAATATTTCTAGCTGTATCGCACAAGGGAATCGTGTGAACTGCAGGAGCAGAGCTTAGAGAAGAAACAGAATGAATAAGGGTTCCCATTACCAATCACATCTCACTCTTTGCTCTGGACTCAAGGAAGGAGCACTTCTATTTGCTGTATACTGCAATGTATGGCAACAAGGTACTCTGCAGAACCCAATATGAAATGAGGATGGAGTTCGTTTCTAGCATCTTGCTGGGATACCTCAGCAGTCTTCCCTCCTTCTGTCACTCAGGCAACCCTGAACGGCAGTCAAGACGTGGTACAGCCTAATTCTGACACGCTGTCAGATATTCATTTAGATGGGCCAAGAGCAACATTCTGCTAAATCTCAGAAAAGTCTTAGGAGCTGAAGCGGCAGTGGAGGCTACACAAATGCAGATGTGCCTTGGGGCATGCCTAGGCAGTCAGGTGCAGACAAGCTGCATCCCAGCTGTGCTTTCGTGTGGAGCCACACAGCTGGAAATGAGCCAACAGCAGTTTGGAAGCTGCATAACCACACTAGCAGAAGACTGAAGCAGAAATGGCATGAGCATGGCAGACCTGCCCATGGGCATGTGGCTAATCCAGCTGGCTGAATATGCTCATATGGCTTGAAAACAGCCAAATGGCTAAGTGCCTCACTGAATCAGGGCTAAAATTTGGTGTCTTTTATTTAAAAAAAAAACCCAAACCAACAAACGTGGGGTTTTTTAGAACATTTGCTGTAGGGAACCGATGGCACCCAAACATAAAGTAATAAGCACCTATGACAGGAATAATTAAAATATTATGAAAAATCTAGAATGAAGGAGGGGGGAAAAAAAAGCCAAAATTATTATAATCTTAGGGAAATACACATTTACTAAGTAAATAATAGGGGTTTCTGAAAGTCTCCCATAATTAACACAAATCTAAACCCTCTGGTGTTCATTCTCAGGAGAGACATTTGAGACAGATGCACCCAAGAGAATGCAACTGATGAAAAGGAAAATATTCCAATCTGCTGGCTAAACAATGTGCTTTGTGGAGACTTTTACTAAATATTTTAAACGGGATATTAAAATAAATTGAGAATTGTTGCACTGTGTTCAGATACAGTGGTGGTAAGTATGTTTTAAACATCACATCAAAACCCAGAAAATTCTAAGTTAATGTTGATGGTACACACTTAATATACCTCTTATCCTTGTTACTATTAGTCGCTACATCTAACACCTATTTCTCTGCAAATATTTTTGGGAGTAACATCACGAACCTGATCTCAAAGGGAATGTTGATATAGGTGGGAAGTTTTAACGTTGAAGGGCTATATACTACTGTGCTTTTTTTTGTAAGGATCCCAAATAATTCAACTCAGGGAAGTCCTTCTGATTTTTGTTTTTAATCCCATTATCCTCTTCTTTCTTGTTTGAATATTTTCTGACAAGAATTGAACTCATTTTTCATACCACTATAACATCGATGCATGTTCTCAAGTCACCAAAGTCGTCTGAACTCCAGCCACCTCCAAAGTGAAGGGTGAGAAGATTGGACTACAGCTCAGACTGGAAAGTGAAGCATTTCTTATTTCATGAAAAGCTACATGGGAATGCTACAACATCATCATGTTTTTATCCAGCAGGTTGAATTTATGTAATGTCAACGTTAACTACAACAAACCTTCTTTGGCAGACTTTTCTCATGTACTTGGTCCACTCTACATACAGCAAACAAACTAAAACTTGTGTTCTTAATTGCATTAAGCCAGACTATAGCTTAAAAGCAAACACATTTGATGGTCTTAAAGGTCTTTTCCAAGCTAAATGATTCTATGATGGGGCAGTTTTTCCTTCTGAAAAGTCTATGGTAGAAAACTCTTCACTTACACCTTCAATCACCAGGCACAGGTGACCGGGCTGAAGGGAGGCTTGCCTGGGGCAATTGCCTAGTGCCTGCCTCAGCCTTTCAGTTCACCCTCAAGCCACAGTTACTCTCTGCAGTTTCTTTTACAACTTAATAATTTGCTGCACTTCACTAGTTCACATCTCGCTGGCTGCCTTGAAATTTGCTCACCCCACTCCCGGAGAGCCTTGCTGCCAGCTCGCAGGAGGGCTGGTGGAATTACAAAGCCTTGGCTCCTTCTCCTTCAGTGCTGCTACACAGCAGGCAGATGCCCTGGAGAAAGCCTTTTGGAGCACAGGAGCCCAACATTTCCAGAGGTCACCTCAAGAGCTCTACTCGCTAACTACAAAGAATATGCAGATGATATATATCATTACATAAAAAAAAAAAATACCATGACTTGTTTCAGAACTCACTGCATTTTGAAATAAAAATTCGGCCATGAATCACAACATCCACACAAATTCAACTTCAAATGCAAACCCTGCTCCCACAGAAATCAGGAGGGAATTTTGTCACTGCTTTCTCTAACAATAAGGTCAGGCTGTCTGCCTGAATCTCCCAAGTCCCACAGCTCTACATTGTGTCATGATTATTATTATTCGTTAGAAGCCTGAGAAATGTGCTAGGCACCTCCCCGTATAGATAAAAAGACATCATCTTGAAAAAATATGGAAGGATTATCCTGTTTCCACACCACCTTTTAGGCAGGTTAGGAACTAAGCAGGTATCTCTTATCAAACTCACGTGTGAAGTCAACCAAAATCTCAAACCCTATCCTAGTTCTTACATCTGTGTTTTGCTGCAGACCTGTAGGCAGTTCCATTTCTAATTATCTTCTCTTGTAGTAGGAAAACTAAGTTTTTGCTTATGCATTTAGACATGCAGATAAGACGTCGCAGGTCATGATACGTTCTCTCTCTTTTGTAGGGACTCTTCTTAAAATGTTTGCCAGGAGGTTATAGGTACACCATGGGATATGCCAGCTACTAACTTACTGCAACTATATTCTCCTAGTCAGTGGCAAAGTAAAGAGGTATACGAAACATCCATAAAGGCTGGTGCACCTATTGGTACTTCCCTAACACTACAACAAAAATTAATCTTTTCTTCTAAAATTTTCAGACATAATTTTCAGTCTGCCACGAATATGTGAAAAAATTATGTAAGTACATAATTTAATACATTAGATGTACAGGAGCTATATAGTCTGTGAAAAGTATTGATACATCCTGGGGCGGGGGAGGGGGAAATGGTTTGCATCTGAAAAATATTGAATGCAAGCTTTATAATTGCAGAAGTATTTTAAATAGAGATGTAATAAATGAATACACAAATAGCAACCACATGTAAAAGCACTTTTAGCAGGAAAGCTTAATGTGTTTTGCCAGAACTTGAAACATTTTCTTCCTATTAGAAATGAATGGAGGAACATTTTGTTCCTCTTGGGGAACCACTGTAGAACCTGGCTTCAGCTGTGGAGTGCAAACTATCTGCCACTAGTTTAAGTATAAAGATTGGGGTTTGGTGCTCCTGGAAAAGCCAGAGAAAACTCTCACTTAATCCTGCAGCAGGCCTACTCAACCTCTCTTCCAAAACCAAAATAATAATAATAAAAAATATATATTCAATGACAAACTGTACAAACCCAACTATTTTGTTACAAATATATACATGATATACATTCTAATGTTACAAAGGCTGGCTAATGGTCTTGAATAACATTGCTCACGTATACTGTTCATCCTATCTATAAGGTGTTCACTGTGACGAAGATTTATTCTGACAGCAACCGGCCCATGCTCAAAATGTCCTAACTTTGGGAGATGCGAGTCATTATCATTTTGTTTCCCTGCTTTATCAGCAGTTCAAGTTCTTTCAAATCCATATCTACTTTCCTTCCTTTTGTATTTCACTCTGTGGTGTGCTGACAAGTGCTTCAACTATAAGTTTAATTAAGAAAAAAGTAATTCTGATTTGGGATGCATAAAAAAAAGATAAAATGCAAAACTTCAGAGAGTGATCACTACAAATCCCCCCCCCTCCTTTTCTCTCTCTTTTAAATAGTGCTACTTTAACACATGGTCCCTGCCAAGCACCACAAGAAAAAGAAAGTTCATAAAATGCAGAGTTTTCAATCTTTGAAATGCATTTGCATACAATGTATATTTTTAAGCGGAAATAAGGTGGCAATGTCAGTGGCTGATGCAGTAGAAACTTTATCACACTTTTTCTGCGCAACTAAAAACATTGCCAAACTCTTTAGAATTTAACAGTATTTAAAGTTTGTGAACTAAAAGCAAAAAATTTAAAGCACCTGGGATATGCAGCTCCCTTGTGTTGTGGTATTGCATATATTTTTAAGAGGAAAGAACTCCACCACCTAAACCTTTAATTTGTGTACATGCTGTCCTTGGGAAAACGCAGCACCTTTTACAGCTGTCATCTGATTGTATTTGTACAATCTCAGATACATGGTGTAAGATTAAAAAAAATAATTTAAAAAAGGGTTTTCTTTCCTAAGTTTTAAATAGCATACTTGATTATTAATATTATTGATATTATCAGTCCTTTTATTTAAGATAATGAAAACAGATTTATAGTCTTTTGGTTAGAGTCAACTCCATAAGAAGTATGTCAGAAATCAACACCTCGTCTTCACTTCTGCTTTGTGACCGCTACTAAGGAATGACCATTTCTTTATTCTTATCTATCATCTTGAACAAATAGGTTGGGTGATATTTATATTAATATTGTGCATTACATTCTACATTGTAGTATTAGTTATAAAGGGTTTTTTACTTCACATTTGACCTGCCACATCCCTTTAAAATTATAATATGAAACCAGGTAAGAGCTAGGATTCATGGGAATATTCTGTTTCTGTTAAAAATGTTAATTTTGTTTTTAGACAAGAAAAAAAGAAAACCAAACAATGTACAGGCTTATCTACCCCCCCCAAAAAAATAATTAATTAAAATACAGCCATTCTGAGTTGTTTTAAGCAATACATTTGCAAAAGTATTAATTCTCTTCTAAGTTACACTTGAACTTTTTGTTGTTGTTGTCTTAAGGAAAAAAAAAAAAAAGCCACATCCTACTCGCTCGTAACGTTTCTTTGATTTTAGGTCAGTATTCTTATTGGAGTTTCATGCACTACAAAGACAGATCAATAAACTTTACGGGTCACGTTTGGACTAACAAAACCAGGTACAACTCTGCTAAAAGTTAAATGAATTGTCCCTGCTCACATCAACGACGAACTTGGCTTTTTATGGTGTATTTAAAAAGAAAAAAATGCTAACAAAGGTTTAACACGGTCATGCTTCATATATACTTTCATCTTAAAGCATCTACTTTGGGTTTTTAATTGTAGTGGGGTTCTGTAAAGAAATACGACCTTATAGGGTATTTTCAGGAGTAGAACAGTCTGTATATTAAAAGGCAGCAAATGATTCATAACTGCTTAGCGGTCAGGCCTGTGGGGCCATGCTTCCCATGTGAAATTTTTTTCTGCATTGCAAACTCTTACATTAAATTGTGATAAATGAAGAGCGGAGGCTATTCATACAAATCAATGACTTTAGTGTATGTGTCATTAGCCTGAGAGATGCAGGCAGCGGTCACTACTATAAATCATGTGATGATCTGCTGTCTGCGACCCGATGCAAGCAAGCAGATGCATTAGGAAGGTTAAAGAATGAAATTAATCTGTGCATTTCCTTTTTTTTTGTTTTTTTTTTTTTTCCTTTAGTCACCTGGTCTTACGGAAAGAATTAGAATCATGTGATCCAAAGTTAAGCCAGCTCCAGAACACTAAATTGGCTAAGTTGGATGTCACCTTTCAACGTAAAGTTAATTAAATATTAATGGGATTAATTTATTCATCATCACGTGAAATGGAAAATATATAGAATAGGTAAAATCCACCAGTGCTCCTCACGCAGGAGTTAATATTATTAATTGCTTTTAATGCAGGCTGTGGAAAGAGACCATGTGTAAGAGATCAAGCACACCGCAAAATGTGCTCTGATACTTTTAAGTGCAGCATATTTCTTTCTTCACATTTTATAAATCCAGTGTTTAGTAACCCATGGCCATGCTCTTCATCCCGCTACCTTGGAGGGGATTATGAATATGAGCCAGGTTGAATCTATTACTGATGATAGAATATATTTCCAGATATCTGTGACTGGGAGTGTTAATGGTGACAGTGTGCAAAAGGGGTCAGGGACAGTAAAAAGAGATATGGACAATATAATTTTAAAACAGGAATTAATGAATTTGGGAAGGCCATATTTGATATAAATGTTAGGCCAAAGCCTTCAGTCTTTACTCAATACTTACTCAGGCAAAACACCCACTGACTTCAGTGACAGATTTCCTGGGATGAGGACTAAATATGCCCCAAGAGTCAGATAGTCTCTCACCGAAGAAGAAATTGGGAAGACCATGTAAGAATCTCTCCCCTACTGCATCTGTGTAGATGCTACAGGAGATCATAGAAGTCTTCTCCCCCCCAATCCACTGCTTCCCCTCTGTGGTCTACCCTGCAATGAAGCCAATATGTTACAGAGCAGGAGCCATGCCCAGAAATGGCAACGCTCAGCATGCTTCTGCGTAGGTCTGCAGTGCTCCCAAAGTAAAGCAACACATTGGTAAAGGGGTCCAGGATCTGGCCTTTTAGAACCAGTACAGCCAGTAATGAGGAACCTTGAGAAGGGTTTTAAAGGCTGCTTCAAGCTAGCAGTTGACTATGGGCACAATCAAGTATAAAAGCAAATTAATGACAGAAGTGGCTGCATTTCAAAGGTGCTTGAAGCAGTCCATGTGCATAAACCAGTGCAAAACAACTTTACACTTATGAAGGGCACTATAAATCAGTAAAGTATAAGTTATCTTGGACAGTGATAAGTATTGCATGTGCTTAATTCACTTAGTTATCCTTCCAAAAAAGATAATACATTCAATGTAGACATATTTCAGTTGAATTGATAGTAGATCAGGACTGAGGAAGCCTAGAGACTGAATCACTTTTATCCATCCCATCAAGCATAAGGATGAAGTTGCAAGCAAAATCGATGTCAGAAGGGTCCTACTGTCTCTTACAATAGCATACCTACTGTCACTTATAATGAAATATACTAAAATTAATAATAGCTATTAAATACAAACAGCTATCCAGTTATGATGCAAACTTCTAACAGGTTAAGAACAAATGATATTAATTCAGACTTCTAAATTCCTCAAAGACGGGGGAAAAAAAGCACAAAATCTGCCTTATGCAATTGCTCAGAGACCACAAAAATTATTATTAACTAGAGTCACATAACAAAGGCGGGGAAGAACAGTAGTCAGTAGATTTAGAATTACTGTGAGACTATTCCCCCAGTAAAGACAGTCTTCTGTGTTTTGTTCCACTGTCACTTAATTACCACATTGGCTTGGTATGTATTTATTTATATTTGGTAGCATGAAGTTCAGGCCACACACTGCATATATTTTAAGTTAGTTTTCCCGATTATCACTTGGCTGTCCAGTTGATCCCATCTAGTCATCAGGACTTTGCTACTTGATGTCTATAGCATCACTTGGTTCTCCAGTTGATCCAGCCAATTCCTTATTCACTGAATGGTCCACCCATCAAATCCGTATCTCTCCAACTTGGTGAGGAGGATGTTGTGGGAGACTGTGTCAAAGGCCTTGCAGAAGTCCAGAGAGATCACATCCATAGCTCTTCTCTTGTCCACTGATGTAATCACTCTATTGTAGAAAGCCACTAGGCTGGTCAGGCAGGTCAGGTCTCCCTGTCCTCCACGTGCTTTATCAGAGCTTCTAGGAGAATCTGCTCCATGACCTTCTCAGGCACAGAGGTGAAGCTGACAGGTCAGTATTTCCCAGGGTCCTCTTTTGTACCCTTTTAAACAAACAAACAAAAAAATGTGTAATGTGTCCCCTCTTCCAGTCACCAGGGACTTCACTTGACTGCCAGGACTTTTCAAATATAATGGAGAATGGCTTGGCAACTACTATTCTCTCTGTGGTCCCACAGACTTGTTTATCTTCAGGTTCCACAGGTGGTCACAAACCTGATATTCACTTACAGTGGCAGGGACTTTGTCCCCCTGGTCCCCATCTTGTGGCCTTTTAATGTCGGAGGTGTGGGGAGAGATGTTGCCAGTGAAGACCGAGCTGCTTAATTTCCTGGGAATTATGTTTCTGCCATTGCTCCAGATTCCTGCCTAATTTCCACCCATTCATGAAGCAAAAGAGAGGTGTATTTTAAACCCAAATGAGGGAAGCTATAGTACAAAAATAAGAACTGTCTGCCCATTTTATAATTCAAGTTATTTAAAAGAAAAAATTTACTCCAATTGCCTTTTAGGAAGCAGAAAGGAGTTTTGAAAAACTTTGGTAGCAACCTATAAAAGTTCCTCTCGACGACCATCTGAATATGAAATGAAAAATGAGAAATATTGGCTGGAATCGCTCCTTCCTTTTGGAGCAAATCCACGCTTCCTTTCTAGTGACTAATTCCTGATTTTTATATCACACGTCACTTTTGAGTAAATGCCAAAAAAGAGGCAAAAGCTCTTTATAGTCCGTTGATAATTTTATACTGTAGGTTTAAATGGTGGGTCAACAGGAAACTTGGTTTTAATTTTTAAGTGTTACATTAAGAAACTAAAATATTTCTTACAAAATCAGCTACTCTGCTGGAATGCTTGATCCCACACCCAGTTTGTTCGCCTGTTCTAGGGATAGTTGGGGAATGTACTTTGCATGATACGGCTGAGTCAGGCTCCTTCTGAAACCATATGGTAACCATAGCATTCATCACCCGCTACCTCCATGTTTCCTCAACACAACCATTTCTCTGCAGGTCCTCCTCGCACTGGACTCCATCATGCTAGATACTGCTTGCTCTCATTTCTAATTAGCTTCAAAGCGAAGGCACACAGTAGCTTAAAGCATTAGCTCCGCTCCCTACATAAGCGGCCAAGAGGTTCTTCTTCATATAGCCTCATTTGGTCCTCTCCTGAGAGTAAGGGCTGCTTATATAAGGGTAGGAGTCAGAGCCAAAGCCTTAAAGAGCAATTATGTCTTCCTTAAGTTACAAAGACCCTCCTTAGGGTCAAAAGAGCTAGCAAACTTGTTGATGGCCTCTTACTGGTTGCATCTAAAGCATGCTGATGAATAGGTGTTGACATTGCTAAACAAAGGTATTACTAGCAGATTACATCCAGCAACCTGGACAACTGCAGAAGGAGGGCAATGCATACCCTTGGGCTGTATTTCCCAATTACTACACAAAAGACTAAAACACAGGGTCATGGATAAAAGTGAATAAATGTTTCTAAATTCTGATCTTAAACACACTTAAGCTTAAAGCTATTTAATTGAGGATTTAAAAGCATGTATGCTTTATGAAGCTGTGGCTACCTGCTTCATTCTCCTGCTCTTATTTTTGCTTTTATCCTTTTAGTCTTGAAGAAGCCTAATTAGAAGCTTGAACAGGGCTCTCTCTCCCTGCCCTTAAATCAGTAATTGGCTTCAGTGCAGAGACTGTCAGGAAATTAACACATCACAACATGACAGCTGTTAATTTTTTCTCCTTATTTGTCATATGAATCACTGCTGATTTGCCAGAGTGCATAACAAATTAGTGGTCTGTAATCAGCGGCCTCTCTCCTGTGTGCAGCACCTACTTGTTTTTCCCCTTTTCTCCTGAAGTCCATTACTTCACTGCTTCAGCAGGAATGACTGTAGCTAGGTGTGTCATTGTCAATAAATCAGAATAAGCAAATGCTAAAAGCACAAGAAGCTCTTTAAACTTTGATGAAGGCTTTTAGTTGCATTTTTAAACTTACACTTGGAACTGGTTTGGGTTTGTTGGTTTTTTTTAATTTTTTTTTTTAATTTAATTGTCACTGCCTGGCATAATATAATGTCAAGTCTTCTGGTATCATCTGAAGCTCTGCATTCTTCACAATGTAGAGCTGAAAATGTGCTTTGCAAAAATGAAAGGAAGACTTTTTCGTCAAGATAATTCTTAAAACTGCAAGGCCTGCTGTGGACCCCATGCCAATAAATAACAATTAAACACAATGCACAGTGAGATTTTCCTGTTGCCTTGAGTTACATTTAATGTATTTTTGTATAACAGACTCAATTTAATACGAGTCCGTGTGCTTCATGCACCAATAAAACTATAAGTATAAAAAAAAAGCCTCGAGTCCAAATGCAAACCCACAACATTTGGCAAAAAACAAGTTAAATTCTATCCCTCTAGATGGTGGTGCTATACAATCTGAGCATTTTTGGCCCCCTTTTTTCTAGTTTGCATGTTTTACAAATGAGGAAGGCCTTGAGAACAATATGCAGTAGTATGCAAAGGCTGGAATGCTTCTTCACGCCGTATCTCTGAGCTACGCTAAGAGCTGTTGTTCAAATAACAGGTTAAGAGGTCGACTATTGGTTGGTGTTCTAATAAAACGGGAAATGCTTTGTAAATATGAATTATCTGATAATTTTCTGAATGAAAATTATCTGATGCATGTAACTGAACTGAAAGGACCCATTATGTGTTCAGTATCTTATGTCTCAGACAAAGGAAAGTAAAACTAGGAATGTATTTATTTAGCAAAAGGACCTAGTATGGACCCTGTCCTACGTTTCCTAACTTGTACTGAAACATGCTTAAAGTATAAGATCCCTATCATTTTTGAAGTGCTAATAATTTTTTTCCTTACATCTAACCTGAAGAAACTACTTAAAAGCAAGAACAATGGAAAATGTGGAAAGCAATACTCCGAAGTAAACTGCTGCACAACGCTTTCTACACATCAAAGCTCTTCCTCAAGACTCAAACACTCCACCTTCTCCTTCCAGAAAGACAAGTGAAAAAAAAAAACCAAACCAAAAACCATTCTATGCTTCAAATGGTACCTGAACCCTGAGCGTCACTGCTTCACGCAACTCTGCTGCAAGCAAGGTCATCTTCACACCAGAAGGCAGGAAGGGAGATCCCAACTCTCTGAGGTCAGTCTTGTAAAGTACTGGCCCTGATCCAGCAAAGCACTTACACACCTGCTTTGCTTTTAAGGTAAGCACATAGTTAAGTGTTTCAGAGACAAAGTGCTCAGTGCCTTACGGTGCTGTATGCATATGTTTATGAGTAAGATTTATTTCATGATTCATAGACATCACACAATGAATTAGTACTCTAACTCCACGGGTACTATTAGTATTTTCAGTAAGACTACTTGACAGTTACAATTTCAACATTTCAAAGCCTCGGAAGAAGAATTTTGCCTACAGGTAATTGGTGTTTTGTATTTACATGTTCATGCAAACATGAAATTGTTATTTTTGTGACAATAGATATTAAAAATCCAAGAAATTGGGTTATTTTTCAATATTGCATGTATTTTCTGCTATAATTTATGTTTTAGAACACAGTGAAGGTTTAACTAATTGTAGGAGTTTAAAATAAAGCCTTGCTTGGGGTTGGACTCGATGATGTTCGGAGGTCCCTTCCAACCCCTAACATTCTGTTATACTATTTGCAGTCTTAAATACAAATTGAGTTTTTCAAAAAAAATTTTCCTCCAATAAGAAAAAGCAACCTATTTCAGATATTTTGTTTGATCAGTCTTAATACATATCTTTTTTTGAGTAAAAATGTAAACTTTCCATTTGCTCCTTTATATGCCTCAGTTTCAAAACACAACCTTAGTTTTTTTGTTTACATTACAGAATCAGTTACCCTGAAATCACCTGAAATTAGTGATTATAAAGTGCACATAGTATAGGGCAACTCTTCCAGCCTTTTTGAAATGCCACTACAAAGTGAATCTCGATAGTGACTAAAAGGAGTTCCTTGACCTGCTGTAGTACCAGTACACAGAGGGACTGTATTAGGCATCTAGAAGTCTTTAATAGGGCTTCTGTAGCAGACAGCCTCTGTGCAGAAAGGTCACAAGTGAACGCTGTTTACTGAGTCTGTAAATGTCTATTTTTTTTTTTTTAGCTTCACCAGATTCTGCATGTCAAAAGCAGTGCTAAGAAAATTAGGGTGAACTAGTATGTGTTTCAAAATTCAGACTTTAAAAAAAAAAAAAAAAAAAAAAAAAAAAATCTTTTTCGCCAAAAAAATA
>JAAGNO010004143.1:0-11685 GCA_033439905.1 Ceryle rudis | reverse complement strand
TCACCGCGAGTTACCGCCAATCACCACCAGTGACCGCCAATCACCACGAGTGACCTCCAATCACCGCGAGTTACCGCCAATCACCACGAGTGACCGCCAATCACCGCAAGTGACCGCCAGTCACAGCGTGTTACCGCCAATCACCGTGAGTTACCACAAATCACCACGTTACCGCTAGATACCAGGTGTTAGCGCATGTTACCATGAACTACTGCCAATTCCTGCGAGCTACTGCAAAGTACCACAAGCACCTGTTGCTGCACACGTATAACCGCGAGTTACCGCAAACGTGTTACTGCGCGCGTATTACCGTGAGCGAGTTACCGCGAACGTGTTACCGCAAACTACCGCGAACGTATTACTGCGAACGTGTTACCGCGAGAGTGTTACTGCAAGTTACCGCGAGTTACCACATCTCTCCCCCATTATTACCAGTACCGCGAGTGACTGGGTACTGCCACACTTTCCAGCATCCTGCCATGAGTCAGCCTCACGGTTCTGAAAATTACTGTTTGCTACCGCGCACTACCGTGAGTTACCGCCAATTACCCCCCAGCCACCGCGCGTTGCTTTGTGGCACGGGAGCTGGAATTGTGTCACTTGCGCTGAGTCGCCCTAAAGCGTGGCTTTCCTTGTGTTAATCATGGAGCGCTTCACCCTGCAGTACTTTGAGCAGAGTCGCCCATTCAACACTCCGTACAGATTTCTTTGCAGGAATTTGCAGCTTTATTTTCTTTTTTCCTTGGGTCTTTCGCATGCACTACAGTCTGTTGTCACTACTGGGGGCAGGATGAGAAGGGGCGGGGGGATCAGGTTGTGTTTTCTCTTTTGGGCAAAAAAAAACCCCACATCCCCAGCGGTTGGATTGTGGGCTTGGTGTGACAGACACCATCTGCTTGGCTACCGAGTGCAATCGTGGTTGGGCAAACGAGAAGATGGAACCCTTTGTAGAGTTCCTGCTGAGGGAAAAAAGAGCCCTGAGTGGTTGCACTGTACGCAGTTGGCACCATTTGCTGAGAGCCAACGTGCTCCTGCTTTCCCTGTAGCAGCTTGGCTTGGTTAAGAAATAAATCAATAAATAACTGAGACCAAGGATTAGTTTTATTGCATTTCATTGTGTCTTTCTGGGAACAGCAAAAAGGGAAGGGGAGTGACACCCTCAGCAGGGAGCAGGGGACAGGCACTTGTCCTTGTGCTTTTTCCCATGTAAAAGATGAAGAGAAGTGGGAGAGCGAGCATTGGAATTGTTGGGCTTTGGGGCCTGTTCTGTTTATTCCTAGAATCAGTGTGGTTGACAGAGACCTTGAACACTCTAGAGTCCAACTGCTCCTCCAGCCCTGCCAGGGCATCACTAACCCCTGTTCCTCAGCACAACAGCCCTGTAGCTTTGAAACCCTTCCAGGGATCATAGGGACTCCACCCCTCTCCTGGGCCTCCTCCGCCAGGCCTTGATAACCTTCAGGAGGAAGAAATTGTTCCTCAGCTCCAATCTAAACCTCCCCTGCTGCATTTTCGGCGCATTTCCTCTGGGTTTATTGCTTGTTACAACTCTTGGCTTAAGAGTTGTAAAGCCCTGGAGCAGGCTGCCCACAGAGCCTCCTAGGGATAAAATGAGGGGAATCATATCCAGGGGTGTAGGGCAGGGTGCAAGGGAGGACCCACCTTCTGCTGCCTCAGCAGAGGTAGGGGTTGGAACAACACAGGCAGCAATAATGTGAGGGTTTTTGCTGGGGTAGGAACCATGGAAACCCCTGAGAATGGTCACATAGGAATGAGGGCTTCCCCCCCCACCAAGGTGCAAGAATGCTTCCAGACAGTGTTCTGAACATGTAGAATGGGCTACAAGGAGGAGGAGCAGGCTCCTGGTGCATCAGGAGAATTGTGATAGAGCAGCTGTCACCCATCGCTGGTGTGATGCAACTGTAGTGCTGAAAGCATTGGGTTTAGACAAGGGAAGGGCAGCACAGTGAGGTTAAGGACTGTTACAAACCCCTTTGAACTTATTATAATGGTAATACACTAGAGTGGGTATGGCTCAGAATGAGGGGAAGGCCAACCATGGTCATAGCATGGTTGGAATGCAGTATAAACCCCCTCCTGGGGACAAATACACAGGAGGAACATTCTATCAGCAGCTCGGAGAAGTCTCAGCTTTGTCTTCCCTTGTAGGTCTAGGACTTCAACTTCCCCCGGCTCTGATGGAAGTACAACAGAGGGGAGAGGGGTGGAGGTTCCTAGAATACATCCAGGGTAACTTCCTTAACCAGCCAGCCAGCCACCCTAGGAGAGAAGGGGCCCTCCTGGACCTGCTCTCTGTGTGGTGGGGTGTGTGACAGGTGGAGGCCATCGCGGATGCAGCAATCACACGCTGATTGAGGTCTCCCTGCCTAGAGAAGTAAGGAGCCAGGGAGCAGAACTGCCACCTTAGACTTCTGAAGGACAGATTTTGAGTTGTTTAGGCAGTCCTGAAGGGCAGATGAGTCGAGGAAGGCTGGACACTCTTCCACAGGGCAGTCCTTAAGGCACAGGACAAGCAGCCCAAGCAGCTCTAAGATAAGCCAGCAACAAAAACAACAAGCCTGGGTGACCTGGGAGCTTTGTCTGCAGCTGAGGGAGAAAAGGAGAATTTAGGGCCTTTGGAAGAAGGGCAGCTAACCCCCAATGACTACAAAGCTGTTGTGAGGCTGTGTAGGGAGAAAGTTAGAAAGGCCAAAGCCCAGCTTGAAATTAATCTGGTTTTGGCTGTAAAAAACAAGAAATCTTTCTATAAATGTATTAGCAGCAAAAGAAGAGCCTGGGAGAGTCTCCATCCTCTCTTAGATGCAGGAGGAAAGCCAGGAACTAGGCTGAGGTTCTTAATGGTGCCTTTGCCTCACTCTTTAGTTGTAACCTGGGAATCCAGCCCCTTGAGATAGAAGACAGAGACTGGAAGCAGAATGATCCCCCCACACTCCAGGAAGAGATGGTCCACAAGCTGCTGCACCACTTTGACATGCACAAGCCTATGAGAGGCGATGGAATCCACTTGAGAGTTCAGAGAGAGCTGGCAGAGGTGCTCACCAACCCACTTCCCATCACTTTTCAGACACTGTGGCTGACCAGGGAGGTCCCAGCAGATTGGGACATCTTACAGATGGGTGTCCCACTGACAAAGAGCCAGGAGGAGGATCCAGGAAACTACAGCCTGTAAGCTTGACTTCCATGCCAGGGAAGCTGATGGAGCCGATCATCCTGGGTACCATCACACAGTACAGGCAGGAAAAGCAGATGATCAGGCCAAGTCCACCCCTGGGTTTATCAAGGGCAGGTCATGCTTGATAAACTTGATCATCTTCTACACCCCAGCCACTGAGTTAGTGGGTGACAGAAAGGCTGTGCATGTCCATCTGCAATATAGTAAAGCCTTTGACACCATCCCCACTACAGCACCCTCCTCGAGAAATTGGTTTCTCATGGTGTGGATGGAAAGATGCTTCACTGGATAAAAAAACTGGCTGGATGACCCGGCCAAAAGAGTGGTGGGAAATGGAGTGAAATCGAGTTGGCAGCCAGTCAGCAGCGGTGTTCCCCAGGACTCAGTGCTGGGGCCTGTCCTGTTTAATATCTTTATCAATGACCTGGATGAGGGGATCCAGGCACCCTCAGTAAGTTTGCAGATGACACCAAGCTCAGTAGAAGCACCGATATACAATGGTATGAGTTTCAATGAGGCCAAGTGCCAGGTTCTGCACTTTGGCCACAACCCCCAGCAGCACTCCAGACCTGAGGAGGAGTGGTTGGAAAGCTGCTCAGCAGAAAGGCAGATGGGTTTGTTGATTGACAAGCACCTGAATAGAATCTAGCCATGTGCCCAGATGGCCAACAGCATCCTGACCCGTACCAGAAATAGTGTGGCCAGTAGGACCAGAGCAGTGGTCATGGCCCTGTACTGAGCCCTGGTGAGGCTGCATGTGCTGGTGAAGGGCTGTGTTCAGTCTTGGGCCCCTCACTACAGTCAGGACACAGAGGTGCTGGAGCATGTCCACCCAGGCTGGTGAAGTGTCTGGAGCACAGCTTATGAGGAGCAGCTGAGAGACTTGGGGTTTAGCTTAGAGAAAAGAGGGCTGGGGGGACACCACCTCACGGAGAGGTGGGGGTCAGTCTGTTCTCCTAAGAAATAAGTGATAGAAAGAGAAAAAAAAGCCTTAAGTTGTACCAAGAGAAGTTTAGGTCGGATATGAGGAAAAAGCTCTTTATGAAATGGGTTCACAGGCACTTGAACAGCTTGCCCAGGTCAGCGGTTGTGTCCCCATCCCTGGAGGGATTTAAGAGTCACAGGATGGAGGGGTGAGGGATAAGGTTTAGCCAAGGTCTTCTGAATGGGAGCTTAATGATTGGATTGGATGATCTTAAAAGCCTTTTCCCATCCAGGAAATTCTGTGATTCTGGTGGATTCCCCATCCCTGGAGGTACTTAGACATATAGATGTGCTCAGGGACATGGTTTAGTGGTGGTATTGGCAGTGTTAGGTTAAGGTTTGGATTCTATAATCTTAAAGGTCTTTTCCAACTGAAATGAGTCTATGCTTTAGGGAAGAGCTCTGGTGGAACGTTCTGATCCCAACGGGGTCACAACACCTGCACTATAACCCCACAGAAGAGAACCTGCTGTCACATGCAGACCAGGAGTGGTTGGAGGGAGGGAGCTGCTTCTCCCACTCATCACGGGACCTGCCTCCTTGCGTAGTCTTGGTGTGTTGTGTAATGCAGAGAATGCCGCAAAGACAAACAGGCCGCGCACAACCACAGCCGCGGTGCGTGGGTACATACTCTTGCTGGCACGGTGTGGGATGGGCACGGCGACGCTCTTGCCACGCTCATTGTCTTGGGGTTTGGGCGGGGAGGCTGTGAAGCGGCAGATGCCAGGCTCTGACGGGGTGCTCATGGAGGTCATGCTGTCGGCGTTGTCAGTGGTGCCGGTGGTCATCTGGTCAGAGGAGCTGTCGGAGATGAAGCACTCCGTGATCTCAAACTTGGCGTGCTGCAGCTGCTCCTCCAGCTTCGCGTGCTCGTAGGCGCGTGCCAGCTCCTCGTAGGTAGATGAAGCGCTCTCCGTTGACACCATGCTGTTGCGCCCCTTGTCTGTGAAGGAGAGGGCACGTCACCTACCTGGGAATGCCATTTTCCACAGTCCAGAATAATCCCGCCCTCCAGAGATCATCTGGTGCCATGCCCTGCTCCAGCAGGGTCACCCAGCATTGCAGTGTCCAGCAGGGCTTGGAAGCTCTCCAGAGATTCCTGGGCCAGGCTCCAACACCCTCACAGCAAAAAAACCTTTCTCCTTTGGTTCAGATGGAACCTCCTGGGTTCCAGTTTGTACCTGTTGTCCCTTGTCCTGTTGCTGGACACCACTGATTAGAGTCTGGCCCTATCCTCTCAGCACCCAGGACACAGCACTATCAGTGTGGGAAGGTCCACGATGCCCCTGCCGAGATACCTCCAGCTATCTGTCCCTAGAGCTGCACATGACCCCAGCTGCTGAGGAGCCACCACCAAGCTTCTGGAGGGGACCAGGAGATGAAAGCACAGTCCCATCTCTGCCAGCTACACACATGGGCAGCCACATTGGTTACCCTGGAGCTCAACATCTCTGAGCAGAGCCAAGAACACAGAGCAGGCAACACCACCCCAGCGACTCCCAGAGAGCACCAGAGCCATGGCCCATTACCCGTCTCTTTATGGTGCTACTGGTAACCTTCCCTAGAAACTGGAGCCTTCACCTCAACCCTGCTGCTGTCAGCCATACCAAGCAGCTCCTGCAGTGGAAGTCATGGTCCTACCATCCCCTCGACTACCAGTTCATTATACTTCTGCAGTCCCCCCAAAACACGAGGTTTGGGGTCACCATCACTGGACTGGTGGCACTCCAAGCTGGCAGACCCCTGCTAGCAGGAGCTGGGGGATGCCTGGGGCAGTGCTGGCAGACCTGTGTCCTGGGAGAGGCTGGCACTGTAGCTGTCACTCTCTGTGACTGTGATGCCATGCTGAGAGCCCACTGTCCTCCAGTCTGAGGTGAGGGTCCGTGCAGGAGTGGATGCCTGGCACTTGGTGAGGGTCCACTGGCTGGAGTACCGGTTGCGGGTGCTGTGCGCTGACTTCACACTCTTCCTTGACACGGGGTCTATGGCACAAAGGTGACAGAGTCACAGCAGGTCACTCCACACTGTCCCAGCTCCCTGCAGCCCTCCCTGCTCATCCTGCCACACCCAGAGCTGCTTCTGGGCATGGTCAGTGCTTGGGGACAGGGCCTGCACCCCAGAACCCCTCTGCAAGGGGACATGCAGGGACCAGCTGTGATGCTCCTGGACTGCCAGAGGGCACTCAGAGCCGTGTGCCCTTGTTTGTGAGCACCCCTGCACCCTTCCTGGCAAACTCCATCCCACGCAGCCCCTTACTGGTGCCAGGGCGGATGTCCGACATGTCAATGAGGGGTCCTGTGTTCTGGATCAGAGCGGGGTGGTGCAGCGAGACGCCCGTGCAGAAGCTCTGGGGGTTCACCGCTTGACTGAACTCCGTGTCAGTCACTGGGATCGTGGCTTTGTCATCCCCTGCAGAAAGAAGCCAGAGCTCACTCCTCTCCCTCCAGACAGGAGTTTGCTGTAGGTGCCTGTGAGCCCACGCTCAGCACCCCTTGGGACCTGAGTTCCCTGCTGCTGGGAGCCCCAACAGTGCTCTAGGGCACATGGGGACGGAAGATCTGCCTTGTTCTCCAGTGACTCCCACAGAGGCAGAACCCAGCCCAGGAGATCACTGGGGGAGGGGAGCAGGACCCACAGGCACAGCTCCCACACCCCACTCTGCTGCAGGGTAGGAGGGGGACAGCCAGGGGACACCACAGGGAGAGCTCAGTGCTCACCCAGCTGCTTGATGCCTTCCTTGTCCTCGATGAGGAGCTGCACCCGAGGGATGTCGATGTGAAGTCGGGGGCCCTGGGGGGGGCCCTTCACCGGCGTGTCAAAGCTGCGGTTATTCTTGCTGTGAGATAAGAGGGGACACAGACCCGGCTGTTACTGGAGAGAGCCCGTGCATGGCTCAAGCCTCAAGCCTGCCACCAGCCAGCCCAGCTGGGCTCGGCTCTCTCTGGGCAAGCTCCAGCACAGGTACTGGGACCCTCTGGAGGCAGGAGCAGCCAGGAGCACCAGAGAGGCCAACACAATCTTCATGGGCCTGAGCCCAAGAAGGTCTGAGCCTAACTCAGGGCTGAACCAGGTTTAAAAGCACCCAGGAGCAGCCCCACCACTGCCCTCCCACTTGCAGCCGAGAGACCCACCTGATCAGCATTTCAGCCAAACTCTTGGCATCTGTGCAAGAGACAGAAAAGGCAAGAATGAAGTTTCGTTCCGGTTTTGTGTGTTTGAAAAGAGCGGTTCAGGGCACGAGGAGCCAGCGCAGGAAAGCCCAGTTCTGTGCCCTGCCGCACCTCGGAGCCTCTTCAGCCGCTTCTCCTTCCTCTTCTTGCGGATGATGAAGAGCAAGGCTACCCCCAGCGTGGCCAGGATCACAGGGCAGGCAATGGTGAAGAGCTTCTTCACATCATCACCCTCCCCTTGGGCAGACTTGATCGGGGGGATGGTGCCTAGGGCAGAGCGGGGGCGGGCAGGTGGGTGGGTGGCCAGCGCTCCCAGGAGCCCCCCACACCAGCCCCCCACTCACTGCCGTCGTAGTCCAGCGTGGCAAACTGCGTGGTCTCGTTGCCGCAGCCGGCGCTGTTGCAGGCCTTCATGCGGAGCTCGTACCACGTGGCCTCGCGCAGCTCTGTCAGGAAGACCTCGCTGGAGCTGTTGGTGCGGAGGCTCTGCCAGACCCAGTTGCCCTTGGGCCGGTACTCCAGGACGATGGCAGTGATGGGGCAGCCCCCGCTGCTCCAGCCCTGCAGGTTGAGCCGGGCGTGCGTGGAGTTGATGTGGGTGAAGAGGTGCTGGTCTTTGCTGAAGGAGGGCTCTGCAGGAGAGGAGCCGTCAGGAGGGCTGCTGCCAAGAGGGGACGGCGGTGGGGATGCCGTGGGGTGGGCTCACCTCTGCCATGGGTCTTGGCTTCGATGATCTCGCTGATGCGACCAGCCCCCACGCTGTTCTTGGCTGCCAGCTTCACCTTGTACCAGGTGCCACACTTGAGGCTCTCCAGCTTGAAAGAGCGCTCAGAGGAGCTGATGAACACGTCCTTCCACTCCTCGCTGTTGTCCACCGAGTACTGCAGCACGAAGCCTGTGGGAGCAGGGGGGGGTCACGTCTGGGCACAGGGGCTGCCAGGGGAGGGGAGTGGCACCTGGCCAGGGCAAGAGAAGGTGTTGCCCACAGAGGGTACTCTGCGCCCACCCTGGGAACATCCCTTGGCCAACTCAAGGACAGCCTTGCCGTGCCGGGCACCTGCTCCACACTGATTGCTGCACACCCGTAAGCGGTGATGGAAACGCAAGCTCCTGCTCCTACACTGCCCTGGGCTGGCTCAAAACCATTAATGGGACCTAATCCCCCAGGACCCTGCACACTCATCTGCCTGCTCTGCCCACCACACAGGCCCAGGCAGAACACATGGGCAAGAGGCTCACAAGCACCCCCAGCAGCTTGCCACCTCCCGAGTGCTCTGCCAGAGCCCCCCAGCTGCTCCCCTGTCCTGCCCATTGCCTGTCCCCAGTGCCACCAGCACTGCCCCCATTGCTCAGTTTCACTCGGGAGCGCGACTGCTCCGTGTGAGGCTATAAAGGGAAAGCCAGAATTAAGCGGCTCCCTCGGGAAGCTGCGAGGAAGTTGCTGCTGTCATTGCTCACTGCTGCCGCCTCCTCTCCCGTGCCACAGAGCATCAGGGAGCAGCACGCTGTGTCCTCCATGAGCAAACCTGTCACGCTGCCGTCAGCATGGTGCCCGGGGACACCTCGTGGGGTTTCCCAGGGAGAGGCATGGCTCAGGCACGTGGCTCAGGGTGCACTACCAAGCACATCGGTGCCCCCCAGGGCAGCCTGTCTCTGCTGCCCAGACTGCTCGCAACTTCGTGGCTATGCAAGAGCCCAAACTTCCATGGTGCAGTGATGGGTTCAGCTGGCTTTGCATGTTATTTTGGCAACTCTCAAATAAAACCAACAGGGAAGAGCAGACTTTCCGCCTTTGCGTGCACGCCACGAGCCGCAGAGCTCTCAGGATGGCCGCGGGTGCTGGTGCTGCCGAGGTGATGCTGAAGGACCCGCACAAAGGCACACATGTGCCTCACGGCAGCTCTGCAAACACCCAGCTCTGGCTTGGGCACAGCACTGCAAGGGAAGAGAGGCTCCTCACGCTGCCCAGTGCCAAGGCTGCACTGTGACCAGAGGTGCCGGGACCCTCCCGCGCCTGTGTGGCTCTGCCCACTGTCACACGCTTTCCCGGCTGTGCCTAAGCGAGCCCAGAACCCCTGCACCACCCACAGTGCCTGGCACCCTGGTGCCTGCCACAGGTTATTTATTTGGTACATGCAGCATGTTTTTAATATTTCTAATCCAATTATAACCAAATTTATCAACAGAGTCCGCTGGAGTGAAAGGCTGCTGGCTGGGGAGATTTGCTTGTAATTACTTTCATGCTTTTAATTAATTGTAAGCCAGGTCTCCTTCCTCACGCCCTGCTCCCCCCTCCGCGTGCAGCTGTTTCAACGTATAATTCATGAGATGAATCAGAGCAGAAAGGAGGCTCTGGAAAGCAGGGATGGCTCCTGGAACCCTCCTGATGCTGGGGGATGGGGGACAAATCCTGCCCTATCAGGTTCAGAGTCTCACGGATGCTGGGAGACACAGAGCAGCCACTGGGACATGGCCTTCATTAGCTACTTCAATCACTGCATCTTGCCCAGTGAAGCTCAGAAGCATCAACGTTACTCTGGAGCATTTCTGAGAGGGGGAAATCGAGGTGCAGAGACAGAAGCATGTGCACAGTGTGCCTGGAAACATGCACCATGAACCTTGGCCCCTCTAGTGCTGGGACCAGAGGTACCCATGGCTCTAGGATGGGTGCTGTAGTGCGCTGGTCCCATCACTCATAGAAGCTGTACCTCGTATGGAGCTTCCCCCATTGTCTCCAGGAATCCAGGCGAGCGTGATGGACGATGCTGACGTCTTGGAGACGGTTAGCCGGGGCTGGTCTGGGGGCACTGGGGAGGAGGAAAAAACTCATGAGCACCTCAGACACTGGATGAAAGTGCCCCAAACCGTGTCCCAACTGAAGGGTGAAATGGCAACAAGACCTCCTGCTCAGCCAGGGCCAGCGAGAGCCCCTGGCACAGGACAGAGCCCGCGGAGGGGACAAGCAGGAGAGCAGGGTCGCTGTGCCGCCTGCTGCGGTAGCACATGTCTGTGCAGGGCACTTGCTCCAGGACCGCAGGCCACCCCCTGGCACCCCTCACCTTGCACCAGCAAGTTGATGATGATGGTGTCGAAGCCCCAGGTGTTGGTGGCAGTGCAGGTGTAGTAGCCCGAGTCCTCGGCTTTCACCGAGCGCAGCACCAGCGTGCCGTTGGCCTGGATCAGGCGATGGCCGTCCACCGTCACGGGGATGGCGGAGTCCTCGCTGCGGGGAGGGGACAGGGCACATCAGCTATGTGCCGCAGCAAGGGCAGTGCCACCAGCCCTGGGCCCCCTCCCTACCTGTCCTTGGTCCACTTGATGGCAGGGACCGGCTCCCCAACAGAGTTGCATGGCAGCCTCACGTCCTTCATCCATGGGGTGGTGACGGTGCCTCCAAAGGAGATGATCTTGGCAGGGGCTTAGGGGCAAGGAAGAGGTCAGCCTGGCAGGCAGCCTCTGTGCACAGATGCCCCCCCAAAGTGTAACAGGAACTGAGACACCCCCTGTGCTGTCCTTCCTCTGCCTCCAGCATGAGTCACCCCAGATGTCCCCTGCTGCAGGAGCAGCCAAAGCAACCCAAGGGGCTGGGGAGAGCAGAGCCAGGGCACATGTCCCCCCATGAGCCAGTGCTCCGACATACCTTTCCCAGCAGGCTCAATGGTGACTTTCTCACTGATGTTGCCACGGCCAGCAGAGGTGACAGCGGCCACCCACAGCATGTACTGCTGCCCACGGTTCAAGTGGGCGATGCGGTAGAAGAGCTGGTCAGGGCTGGTCTCGTACTCGCTGGGGGCCTGTGGAGAGGGAAACAGGAGAAGGTACAGCCTCCATGAGACCCTCGCCCCATCTCAGCTGCCCCAGGCACCCTGGAGTGGGAGCATCACCACCCAGGCAAGTCCCTGTCACCCAGGAGAGGTCCCTGGGGAGATGCCTTTGCTGCCTGAGGACCCAGAGCTGCCCCAGCAGACACCTCCTCGAGGTGCTGTGGGTTTGCTCCCAAGCAGCACATCTCATCAGCCCTGCCTGGCATTTCCCACTGCCGGTGGAAACCGGCTGGTGTCGTCATTTCTCCAGGGAGCCCAGGCCTGGGCCCGGGCGCAGATGGCTGCGATGACATGATTTGTTCCCGGGAAAGGACATTTTGCTTCCCCAGCTGCCCCGCTGAGCTGCAGCGGGGACCAGGAGCAGAGGCAAACCCCGTCTGGGCTGCCAAAACCCCACAGTGTCAGCCAGAAGGTCCCCAAAGCTTCCCACATGGGCTGTGCCCAACCCCACGGGTGCTCCTCTGGAGAAGTTGGGCATGAGCCTCCATCACATCGAGGCCAAAGCTGCCCTGCC